>APFE031662517.1:125611-136548 GCA_000404065.3 Pinus taeda | reverse complement strand
CAAAGCTTGCCAAGTAGTGGAAGGCATAAGACTGACAGATGCACCCTCATCCAAGACAGTGCCAGGTACTACCTTATCCGAGGCATGTACTGTAATTTGGAAAGGCACATGGGATGGAAGGCGGAAAGTAGTTAGGTGACTCCAGTCGAAGGAAACGACTGAACTACTTGGTGGGGGAATCATATGATTGCCCCCCTGCTCCGAAGAAGGACTCTCGGGATCAGCTGGGATAGGAGAGTTGTTTTTGGACTCAGGAGAATCTGACGAGACAAGAAGAACATGAGCATGACGCTCTTCCGAAACAGAGTGATCAATAGGCAGTGAACCCAAGTTGACACTCTCTCTGACCAATGGTTGGTCCCGAACAGGCTTAGCACAGCCAGGTTCGGAAAGAGGAGGATGGACAAGAGAAGGATCTAAATCAATCTCTTTGTTGACAGGGAGAGGATCTGAAGAGAGCCTCTGATAACCAACGGGGAGTTGGGGTGAGGAAGCTGTAAGACTTTCCAAAACAACGGAAGCTTTATCCATGAGTGGACAAAGGTGAAGGAGATGATTGCCTTCACAAAGCCTATGGGGGAATCGAATCTTCCCGTTCTTCTTACCATTGCCAACTGATAGGGTAGCATTGCCATGAGCTTCAGAGGATGATGAGGGGCAGGCCGAATCATGAGACCATACTTCTAAGATCCTAGGAATGCCAGGACAATCACGAAGAAGATGGTCATCCTTCCATAATTTACAAGGAAACTTGACCTTCCGCGGAGGAGCAGAAGGTGGCCTGACCTGAGATGTACTCGGGGCAGGAGCTGCACTTTTAGCCTCTTGCTTATGAGACTTCTTCTTCTTCATCTTCTTCTTCTTCTTCTTAGCCACCTGGTTACTTGAATCCAGACTTTGACCAGGCGAAGTAGAAGATGAGGATGTAGAAACAGGTGAAGAAGGGGAGAGGTCCACCTTGGAATCAACATGATGTTGTTCAGGTGGAGGAACTGATTGACCAGTAACTGAGACACTAGGGAGCATGGAGGTTGAGAACAATCAAACAGGCAACCCAACAGTTAATCTGAGGAGGGACAACGTTGCCATGTAAGGAGCACCAACATTCCCAAAAGGAAGAAAATGACCAGGATGCCCGTTAGAGGGGATTCCTGGGTTGGTGAACTCTGGAAAAGTTTCCATCAAAACCAAAAATCACACACGGGGCTTGAAAAAGAGTCAAGACACACAATCAAACAACCAACAAGCAGAATCTAACAAGGCATGTGATCACGGGCGAATAAATTTTAAGACACAAGGACATAACTTGACCTTTTCATCTTTAAAGAGTCGAGAAAAGGACAAAAAGATGACTCTAGTCGCCTTCGAATATTTAATGAGCTCGAAGTGACAAATGCTCAGATGAGCCTTTTCTTTTAGGGAGTCTGAAAAGGATCAAAATTGACTACTCTGGAGAACTAGGCAAAAGGTTTACCAGACAATCCGTAAAACTGCATATACACCTTGGTAATCGTATGAAAACCAAGGACTTTTCGTACGATAGTCAATCTTCCCGAATGCTGTGTTCGGTGCGTTACGGGTCGTAAGGCGGTAGACACGGATTCCTATGGATAAAGGATGATAACCTAGTGGGGTCTCCCCATATACTCAACGGTACGTGGGAGCACAATTCCGTACTAGACCACTATTGAGTCACAGAAGGAGGAATCACCCAACCTTGAGTGGAAACAAAAGTGACTAGGTTTAATGACGCCGGAGCACGTCTCTAGCCTAGACCTCTAAACAATGTACGTTATGTTCCAATGCGTTGTTAGATTCATTCATTTCATTTTAAAGTTGATATTGAATTATGTTTTAGTTTTTAGGCCTTACCGTATGTGATGTCTCAAAATTTCCTAAATGCAAGCTATATGCCACAATATATCATTTTATTCGATGAAATGCTAACTATAAGAGAGTTGAGAGCTTTCACACAAACAAAATGATCATAGAACAACCAACGATATCTATAATGTAGCTAATGGAAATCAAAAACTTTTCTTCAAAGTCACTAATCGCTAATAACAATGAAAAGCTCTAATTCACATTAACTAATGAAAAGCATAAGAGATTTTTCTTTTTAAATGTTGATGGCAAGATGCACTAAACAAACTTTGAGAAGCTATAATAAAAGAGTAAAAACAAGCAAATTTCACTCAATGCAAGCACAATCAAATCCCTAATTGACAAAGCAGTCCTTCAAAACCGAGAAAAGTCCCAAAGACACAAATGAGCTGTGCAATCTAGGCCCAAAGCGAAACAAAGCGGAGTTCAGGTGAAAAAGAGGTAGGTCACTCAAACAATGCAATGAAATGATTAACAACCACTAAACAAGTGCAAGGGAGCAATCAGAAATTTGACTGGACCAATAGAAGACCAAAAACACCTAAGTAAGGCTCGACACACAAAGCCACTAGATGCCCTAGGGCAAAAACATGAAATCGATAGACAATGGCAAACACCCAAAGGGTAAAGGTTGAAACTAGTCAAACAAGACTCCAACACACTCAAGCAGTCGAGAAAATGTATCCAAAACAAAGACCAAGCTCAAAAGGCTTAAAACCAAGCAAACTTCAAAAGTTCCCAGGCCTGGCGCGACTGTCAGGCTGCAACTAGCACCTTTTAAGGATTGGCGCGGGTTATATATGAGCAACTAGCACCAATTGGCGTGACTGTAGAGATATAAAAGCGCGCCAGTCAAGTTTGCTATGCAAAAATAAAAAATAAGCAATCCAAAGCTAGGCCAACAATAAACAGGTAAGCCAAGAGGCAAAAAATAGCAAAAGAACTCAACCCAGAAGGCTACCCAAGCAGGTAAAAACAAAGAAACAACTAAAAAGGCAAGACAAGCTCCCCAGGGGAGTCGCCAAATTGTTGAGGAGGTAAATCCCCTCTACGGATAGAGGCGATCCCTACTAGCCCAGACCAGGTCTAGCAACAATCATCAAACGCTATAGCGGAAGTTCCTAATTGCAAATTAACAGACCAGTGATGAAGGCCTACCTAGATTCCAACACTATCGTTTGTAGAAGAGGTGGTGCTCCCGTTCCTTTGCTCCGGCAAATCACAATCCTCACGATCTTCGTGAATGGACATCTGCACATACAAGAAACGACACAAACACAAGCATAAAATCCAGCATATGCAACTATATATTAGTCAGAAAGGATATAACTCATCATCATCACAAATAACAACAAGAGTGGAACCATAACCAATAGTCGTTCATTAATAATTAATCAAAGAAGAATACAACCATAGTTCTGACGCTAGATTCTCCTTTAGCTGGGTAGTCAGTAGCACATGTCTTGCAAAGCTTGTTGGGAATAGGAACAAGCCTCTCTCTCTTTGGTTATTGGACAAGAATCTCCTTACTTGGATTTAGCCTTATGAGAATGAAGAAGGCTCTTGCAGCATGAAGCTCTTGGAAACTTGACAATTCTTAATCTCTGGAACTAGCTTGCCAAGGAAAATGGACAAGATTTTATAGATGGAGGAAGGGGAGTTGGGATCATCCACAATAATCATTGGATTGGCTCTATCATCAAGGAAGCTTCCATGAGAGGTGGCAAACCACTTCCTCTCTACGGAAATCCGTGCCGAACCACCAAACTCAAGATAGATAGCAGTCCAGGAATTTGTTAGGACGAAACTTCCGACGTTTGTTTGTTAAAAAACACCACTGATTATGGTTGGCATGGGTGCGACTCTATGACAGAGCGCCAATTGGAGGATTTACCCCAATTGGAGGATTTACCCCATTGGCGTGAGGGCTGCACTATGGGACCGTGCCAATGGAAAAAGGGCTATTTTGAGGGTTTTTAGTAGGAGATGTCTTCAGGGCAAATAAAGCTCATGTTCAGGGGAATGTAATGCAAGTGTTTGCAGGCTATGTCACTTCTCATAGGTCCCGGAATGAGTCCTCCAAGACGCAGGAGAGGGGTCGCAGGGACAATGAAAAATTGCTGTGTAACACTTTCCCAAGTCCCTATTTCCTTACATTCCTTCCTTGGGAATTATCCCCTATTAATTAGGGAGATTTCTCAATTGGAATTGCACAATCCTCATAGGCCTTCCTCTAACTACATGCATGACTTGGACAATTTGGATGATTATACAACTGATAATACATTACCCTTGAAATCCAATCTCAACTGGGTAACTCTTTGATTTAACATGCATGAGTTATTTATGAGTGAATCATCAGTTAAATAGTTGAAAACATGAAGCGACACCCCATTGTCTAACCTTTTACTAGTTCCTCCATCAGTTGGAACTAGTTTAACTGACTTTAACTTAGTTAAACTGAATTAATTAATTACAACTCAAAATAAACTTAACCAGGGCTCCTATAAAGTAGGAGACACTCTATATGACTCAAGTTAGACCCTCAAATTGAATTAACTAAGCCAAAAAAGTCAAATTAACTTAGTTAACTCGTACAAGTTTCCTTGTGATGTGGAATTACAATTTTATTCCTAATTTAATACAAGGGAAAATTAAATCAAGATTTTTCTTGTTGTATTTTCAACACTCCCTCTCAACAAGAAAGTGATTATCAGATACCTCAATCCTGCCTCTATGGAAATCAAATTTTCCTCTTGAAAGTTCCTTATTCAAGTTGTCTGCATCATGTTCCTTTGTAGGAATGTAATCTAGCAACACGATTCTCCTCTACACACAATCACGTAGATGGTGATATTGGATGTCAACATGCTTGGACTGATCGTGAAAAAATGGATTCTTAGAGAGTTTGATACAACTCTGATTGTCACAGTAAATCACTGTAAGATCCATCTGCTAGCCAAATAACCCCACAAGGATCTTAATCATCGAGATAGCTTCAAAAGCTTCTTGATTAACAACCATGTACTCTACTTCTACTAAACCGAGTGTAACTGATCTCTGCTTCCTGCTGTACCAAGAAACTACTGCTGACTCAACACTGAAGATTCCCCCTGATGTGCTATTCCTATCTGATGGATTCCCTTCCCAATTTGCATCTGTGAAGCCTTGAAGCTTCACTTCCTTTGTCCATCTATACCAAAGACCAAACTGAATGGTGCCTCTAAGGTATCTCAACACATTTTTAGCCGCCTTCCAATACAATTTGGTTGGCTTAACCATTGCTTGAATAAACCTGTTAAATGAAAAACAGATGTCCAGTTGTGTGTTCACAAAATACATAAGTGAATCCACAAGCTGCCTGTAAATAGTATCCTCCACTACTTCCCCTGAAGTAGCATCTTCCTTCCTCCAATTCCCTACTAGAGGAGTCTCCATGGTTTTGCTACTCTCCATGTGGAACTTATTTAGTTGATCTTTAGCATAATTTACCTGAGAGACAAACAATTCCCCATATCCTTGCCATACTTCCATATTGAAGAAATAATGCATGACCCCCAGGCCCTTCATCTCGAATTCTCTTGCAATATCCTCTTTGCAATATTTGACCAACTTCTCATCACCTGTTAGAATTAAATCATCAAAATATAATACTATAATAAATAATTTAACTTCAACCAAAATATGGTAAAGGTTTTCATCTTCTTCACTTTTGGTGAAGCCCAACTTGGTGAAATAGCCGTTAGTCTTGGTGTACGAAGCATGGGGTTCTTGTTTTAATCCATAAAATGCTCGCTTGAGTCTGAACACTTGAGAATATCTATTGAAGGTCTCAAATATTTCTGGTTGCTCTATGTACACCTCTTCCTCAATCACTCCATTGAGGAAGGTTGTCTTCACATCCATCTAATCTATATTCCATCCCATTTGTGCTGAAAGTGCTAGATTAGATCTGACTGAAGAGTACCTTTCTACTGGAGCAAAGGTCCCGTTGTAATTAGTTCCTTCCATCTGAGAGAACCCCTTGGCCACAAATATAGCCTTGTGTTTCTGCACACTCCCATCTGCTGCTTGCTTCACCTTGTAGATCCACTGAGAACCTACCACTGACTTGTTCTCTGGCCTTGAACAACTTCCCAAACACTGTTCTTGATATTGGAGTCATACTCCTCAACCATGGAATCAACCCATACTGGTTGCTGCACTGATTCCTGGAATGAGGATGGCTTAGTCTCTACACTCTCGCTCATGATATCCATGTATCCAGTGTACCGATATGGTGACCTCCTTTGCTTGTGATGTGATGTGGGTGCTCCCACATTATCTCTAGCATTATACATTAATCTGTCAACTTCTCTAGTGAAATTCCTTCCATATCTAGATGTATCTGCATGAGTGGGTGCTTCCACTCTTGGCTCCTCTGAATGTGGATGCTCCACATCATCCTGAGGTTCTTACTTTGGAGATAAATGCTCCTCATCTGCATGTAACGGAAGCTCCCTCTCAAGGGAACATATCATGACCTTCTCTTCATCGAACTTCACATCTCTACGAACAACTGTCATCTTGTGAGATGACAGGTACACCGAATAGTTGTGAGGTGTATCAGTGTACCCCACAAATATTCCCAACTCATTTGTTGACTCTTTCCTTTTCCTTGCATCCTTGGTAAAATGACATTAAACTAATGAACTAAATATCCTGAAGTGACACATCTGGTTTCTTCCCTAAAAAATATTCTTCTGGTGTACTCATCTTGAGAATTTGATGAGGACTCCTATTCTACACATATACAACTATTTGCATGCTTCATCCCAATAGTGCAATGGTAGGCCCTATCATGTAACATTGCCCGTGGAAATCCCACAATACTTTTGTTCTTCCTTTCAGCCTCCCCATTCTGCTGTGGGTTATGGGGTACTATTAACTCCTTTCAAATTCTTTGTGATTCAAAAAATTTCTTGAATTCATTCAACACATATTATCCACCATTATCGCTCCTAAGAGCCTCCACTTTCCTGCTAGTGTCTTTCTCAACAAGTGCTTTAAATTCACAAAATTTAGATAACATTTGATCTTTCTTCTACATGAAGAAAATCCATTGCTTATGTGAAAAATCATCTACAAATATTACATAATACATATGCTTGTCCATTGAGGCTGTCAAGAATGGTCCACACACATCCGAGTGAACTTCTTCAAGGATCTCTTGCACTCGACTATCCTTATCATGAAAGGTGGATTTTGTGTACTTCCCCAGTGTACACCCTTTTCATTTATCTCACTACTCTAGTGTACCCTTGGGAAGTCTAGTAGAAATCTGCTACATGATATTCAAGGCTCCATGTGTTGATCAGTGGTTGTCATTAATGTCAACCCAAGCAGCACCAGGGGCTACCCCGATCTTTCATGGGAATTTTGAGTTGACAACTTACTCTATTCTGAGTCAAGGATCTTCTAGATGGATTCTACTCGTCAAGATTTTTTCGTTGATATATGGCATGCCACGTAATTCTTCACGGTTTGGGAGATATTCATGTTTGAAGTTAGTAACCCCAGTTAGTGGGCTAAAACCCTATGGGGTTGTGGCATGGAACTCATAATTGGCTGTGGTAATTGAATAGTCAATAATTAATAATGTTTTTTTTCCTAAAATCCCTCCAAAGTTCACTTATTGAGGACCCTCTCAACTCAATAAATTCATATAAATAGTGACCCTCACATCCTCCTCTAGTGAGGAATTTGTGGTTTCAAACATGTAATTGTGGAATTTTTGCTATAACTTTTTTTATGTGAAGCTTGAAAATCTTAAGGTAAATTCCATTTGATCCAAAATCTTTATGAACATCGTGACCGAATTTCAGATCTTGGTTCGCTATATTTTTGGAGCTACGATTTGAGGAAGTTAGGGTTTTTGCAGGTTCCCGAATTCCATGTCAAACATGTGACATTTGGAAAATTGTCATAACTTTCTCTCTGAGAATTGGATTCAAATTTCATAAATAGATACAGAAACAAGACTAACTGTAGTTTGTTGGGTATCATTTTGAGGGCTGAAGGTTGCAACAATGACACGTGGCACTTCGTATAAGTTCGCTGTACTGAACCAGTCTATAATTAGGTCATTGTGGGAGATTGGGCATAGCTCTTTCTTGAAGAATCCAATATTCATCAGAACTGTGGGGTTGGAAAGAGGGCTTAGAGAGCTATCATAGTACGAAATTTCAGACCTTGGAGACCCGAAATTACATATATACAACATACTAAATATTGAGCTCCTAGAAGGGAAGAAAAAGCATGCATTCAAGGATCACTGCAGTAAGGACTGCACATCAACAGTCAAGGGTAAGTATCCTACAACAAGGTACATATGATTAGTGTTTACATTTGAATTTTGAGTATCATCTCTGACATATGTTTTTTCAGGACAACGTAAGTATATACAGGGTCTCAGTTGTATCTCTATGTCTCTATATGTCACAGTTAGTTTTGATACCACATTTTGGATGTTCTATTCTTGATACTACACATTTGATGCTACATATTCTTGATGCTACACCAAGTCTGCTAAATCTATATGATGCTGTAAGTTCATGTTACTTGTCTTGTCATAGTTGATAGAACGGTCTCTGTTGTTGTACTTAGAACTTGGTCCATCACAAGTCTAGGGTCTATCATCAATTTTTATTGCATATATCTTTAGGTAAGTTTTGGATATAGTCTTTCATAGAGTGCATGCCTATATAAAGAGTGGGAGTCTTTGTCTACTTCTGCAACAAGTCAACAACAAAAGTGACAAGCACACTTCAGGTACGCATTGTAATTTTAATTTGTATTTATTCATTATTATGCACTTACATGTGTTTTGCAGGAAGAGGTAAGTTGAGGGTTTTTTATTTTGTTTTGGGATTGGTTTCGTTGGGCAAATTTTGCATGTAGGTAGAAGAAGATTCAAGTACAACATCAAGTCAGAATTCAAGAGAAAAAGTATCAAATCAAAGGAAGCATTGCAGCGAGACATCCTTGAAGTCATGAAATCCATCCAAATATCTTGAAGTATTGTTAAGGCCAAGAGTCATTATTGTAAAGTTGTAAAAGAGTCATTTGTGAAAGAGTCATCATTGTAAAGATTGTAAAGGAGTCATTTGTGAAAGATTCATTCTGCCTATATTCGAAGAGGTAGTGTTGGGAGGTATAGGAGTCACTGTTGGGATGATGTCATGGTTGGGTTGCAGGTCATAGAGTGATTGGGTATTTGATCAAGTACACGAAAATTATTGTACATCTTATTGTATCATGGATTTTTGTCCCTGGTTTGGGAATCCATAGTCTTGTCCTATTTCAGTCATTATAGGGTGGTAGGGAGGTGCTCGGCAAGTGTATGAAGTCACCTATAGGTTGGGGCCTGTGAACACTTCAGGGTGGGAGGGTGATGTTAGGGTGAGTTATGGTTCGCTAGGGTGTTGGGGTATCCATTCATTTGATTACTGAAGAAACTAGGGCATTGGGGCATCCTTCCAGTGGGAGTCGAAGAAGAATGTTTTTCTAGAATTATAGGAAGTTGTTGCTTTCATTTCAGTTGGGGCTGAAGATTAAATAATTTATTAGAAAAAATTTCGGTGGTTTTTGACCCGAATGGGGTTTTCCACCTAAAATTCCTGTGCCTACTATGTTCTTTTATTTACTGTTATTACTACATAAAAATTAATAATAATTGAAGATTAACTAATGCTTTGAAAATATTTAAAATTCCTTATTTCTAAGGAACACTGATTCACCCCTCCCTCTTAGTATTTCCAACACCATGGTGTAAATGACCCAATATTCTATGCCATAATTCCCCGATGTCTCGGATCTTCACCTTCTCTACTTTCGTGCTCAAAGCGACATGCTCTTCTACATCCAATTTGTATAGGTTCTTCACCCGAATCTTGATCCTCTTCACTTGTCCTATGGCTATGTGACAAAGGAAATCCTTTCCTTTTTGTTGTGGTGAAAACACAACCCCCCCATTATTGACTTGCTCAACTCAAATAATGGGGACCCTTGCTATAAAATTTTGGCTAAATACCTTTTTGGATTTTTATTTAATTGATTGCCCTATGCTTTTGTTAATTTTTTATTTTCTTTGGATTCTTGTTTTGATTGCTTTGTTAGAATCGATTTTTTATAAGCTTTCCATTGACACTTGTTTCGCCTCATTTGGTCAACTGGTTTGAAAATGGTACTCCTTTGAAGTCTCATCATTTATTTAGCCTAGGGTTAAAAATGCATAAAATGTACAATATTTCATTTTGTAAATAAATTAGTTCAATAACGCATTCATTTTAAATACTAACCAGTAGTGAGTTTTATTAACATTTTTCCATTTTTAGTTATGCAGCCAAATTATTAAACATCGGGTTTAAGAAATTTACTCCAATTTCCAAATCAATTACTAATCTTAAAAAACTCATAATATCCAAGTGGCTGTAGTTTTACTTTTGCTGTAGTTTAAAAACTTAAATTCATAAAAATAAAACCAAAACCAAAATTAAAAATTTATGTTTAAAATTAAATTTAAAATTAATTAATATATTAAATATAATTAATTTAATTAAATTAAAATTTAAAACAAAAAAAACATATAATAAAAATTGTTCTGATCGCATCGGGGCTTTTAATCGGATCAAAAGATTTAAATGCACCTTATTTAAAAGCCCCGACACCACACCATACCCCGATGCCGATATCAGATCGGGGATTTTGCATTGTGCCAAAGTTTAAAAACCCCGATACCATATCCTCCCGATTTGTCGATGCAAAGGGGCATTAACTAAGTCTTAAGGCTTATGTTATGTTTTGTTTTCAAAACTCATTCGAAATGAGTTAAAACGAATGGAGTTAATAAAAGGTAATGGAGGTAGGTATATATTTATTATTTTTAAATATTAGTTTATATTAATATTTTATATGTGATATATTATATTAATTAAATTAATTAATATATGTAATGTTTAATTAATTTAATTTAAATTTAAATATCATTTAGATTAATATTAATTAGTTTTTTT
>APFE031662517.1:105082-124581 GCA_000404065.3 Pinus taeda | reverse complement strand
TTCTCAAAGAGGCAAAATTTTAGTTGTGGCTTGGCTGAACCCAAATCAGTCTTAAGGGTCATTCTCTGCCCTGATCAGCAAGAAGAAGTGATCTGATATCCCTGTCTATTGGTAGGTAAAGACACAACATAAACCAATAGGCAATAGGGAGAAGGTAAACTGGGACCTAGTTAAACCAGTCGGAGCCACCACACCAAACGGAAAAGGAGCTGCTTTAAGGTCCGGACCGGGTGGTTATCCCCCATTTTTGTTGCAGCGATTTTCGAGGCATCAACACTTTTCTAAATATCGCATTGTAGCCACAATATTCCAACATAGTAGCTAAAACTAAATTCCTCTTTAGAATCAAAACATACATGACATCTTTTAATGTAAGAGGAGAACCAGACTCCCTATGAAAAGTAACGGTACCAATTCCAGTCATGTTATACCTTCCATCATCTCCCATCTTGATGTGTATCTAGAGGTCCTTCTCCTCCAAGTCACTGAATTTCTTTTTGTTTCCCATTATATGGAATGGGGCTCCACTATCCATATACCACACACTACCCATCACCGATGTCACCATGCATGCAATGAGGGTGAAATCCAACTCGAATTGTGAAGTAAGAGATTCATCTGCTTCTCCTTCTGAGGGATTCTTGCTGGCCTTCTTGCATGGAAACTTCGTGGCATAGTGTCCCAACTCGTGATAGTGAAAACATTTAATCTTCGAAAATTCCTTCTTCTTGCCACCCTGACTGGAATCCCCTTTGGGTTGTGATTTATTCCCTTTCCCTTTATTTTCCTTTCCAACCAAGGCACAATTCTCCTCATCATCGTGCTTGGATGAGGTTCCATCTTTGGTGCTCTCCCTGATATCTTCTTGCACTAAGTCAAACCACAAACAATCCCACTTTGGTAGATGTTCCCTCCCATTTACCGAATCTTGGTAGTTGTGCCAACTCTTGGGAAGGTCTAGAAGTGTTAGGCTTACTAGATCATCTTCAACAACTGTAATACCAAATCTCCCAATCTCATCCCAACATTGGGTGAACCTTCTCAAGTATTGTGGTATTGTGTCACCCTTCTCCATATTGAACTTTTGAAGCTTGTCCTTCAATGCATGATTTGTGTGGTCATTGTTGTTCTGAAACAAGTCAATCAAGGCTTACCACATTGAATATGGTGTATCCTTCCTGTGGAGGTTTGAGACAATATGATCTCAAACTCCTCCTAGTATGATCCTCTTCTCCTTTGCAACACATTTCTTCCACTCTGCCATATCTTGAGCATCTGTTGTTGGAGGATTAGGAATATCATTGTCGATGAATTCCTTCATCCTGTTGTCTTCCAACACTGCCTCCATATTATCCTTCTAAACAACATAATTTGAACTTCCCTCAAGAGAATATTCGAGTTTCAATCCGTAGAAAACATTCCACTGGCTCTGAAGAATGATCCTGCAAATTCGATTTCACCCACAAAGACAAACTCACTTTCTTCTCTTCTAGAGTGATTTCAGCTCTAATGCAATGTAGAAAATACTTGTATATTCAAATTGCTTATGAAATTTTCTAAAAAAAAAAATTTGAATCTACTCTACTCATTAGAAAAAATAATTAATCATCGAGAAATCACAAAGCATACAAGAGAGAGAATGCAATCAACACATTACATAATGAGTTCCTAGGGAAAGCCAAAATTAAAAATCCCTACTATCTGAATATTGCATTAGTCAGAAAATATGAGAATATTACAATGATTTGGTCAAGCTCGAGCAACCTCTGCACTCTCTCTCTATCTCGTAACTTCCTCAACAATCATAGGCAAATAATTAATCAATTTTATGCTTGCCCAAGTCCCTATTTCCTTGCATTGTTTCCTTGGGAATTAACCCTTATTAATTAGGGAAATTCTTCAATTGGAATTGCACAATCCTCATAGGCCTTCCACTGACTGTATGCACCACTTGTACAATTTGGATGTTTATACAACTGATAGTAATTTTCCCTTGAACTCCAATCTCAAATGGGTAACTCTTAGATCTAACATGCATGCGTTATTTATGAGTGAATCCTCAATTAACTGGTTGAACACATGAAGCAACATGCCACTATCTGACCTCCTACTAGTTCTTCCATCAGTTGGAACTAGTTTAACTAGCTTTAACTTAGTTAAACTGAATTAATTAATAACAACTACAATAAACTCAACCAGGGATCCTATAAAGTAGGAGACACTCTACATGACTCAAGTTAGACATTCAACTCGAATTAAATGAGCTAACTAAGTCAAATTAAGTTAGTTAACTCGTACAAGTTGTCTTGTGACGTGGAATTACAATTTTATTCATAATCTAATTCAAGGAAAAACTAAATCAATTTTTTTTCTTGTTGCATTTTCAAAATACTATGTCTATACAGTGTGTAAATTTTGTTATGTTAATATAATGTAGAAATGATTTCTTACAAAAAAAAAAAAAAAAAAAAAAAAAACAAATGTCTTGTCTTCAACCTTCAATAAATAAGCCAAGCTTCTTACTCATGGTCCTATTTCCACATGTCTGTGTTAGTGAATTCTCTTGAATGAAAACAAAATGTATCAAATAACTCATGTCCTTGGTCGCCTATTCAAGTGACTAGGTGTGGTTGTCAAACTATCTCCATGAATCATAGCTAAGTCCAAATTGCTGTTATAACAAAACAACATAAAAACACAATGAGCTGAATGGAAATATATTTCACATGTTAAACTATATGGAAAACTTAGACTTTGGTTTCCCTTACTAGGGGCAGAGAATTTTTTATCATACACATTGGCTTCCTCATTTTGAGGTAGAGATGGATACCATGTCTATACATTGTGTAAATTTTTCTTTATTAATATAATGTAGAAATGCTTTCTTACAAAAAATAACCAATGTCTTGTTTTCAACCTTAAATAAAGAATCCAAGCTTCTTACTCATGGTCCTATTTCCACATGTATTTGTTAGTGAACTCTTGAATGAAAATTGAATGTATGAAATAACTCATGTCCTTGGTCCCCTATTTAACTAATTAAATGTGCTTGTCAAACTATCTCCACGACTCATAGCTAAGTCCAAATTGTGGTTATAACAAAACAACATAAAAACACAATTATGAGTTTGTGGACTAATGGATTATTATAGTGTAACATACACGACCTTTATGATTTTCCATCCATAATATTGTGTTACAATACTTCTAACATTCTTGTTAATAAAAGAGTCTACACCATCCTTTCCTTGAATAACACCCTTTTTTCTTCTCACTGAACTACTCCCTTACCTGTGATGCATCAATCAACCATCCAAATTAATAGTTAAGGGTTTAATCCTCTATGTTTCAATGATTAAATTTTTCATCTTCTTTTCCCCCTTTTAATTACATAATGGTTTCAACTCATGTGATAATGAACTCAACTGCACATTTGAAAAGATCATGATCCACAAAAGATAGGCTTCTCATTGAAACATACCATTGACTCGCTTAGTACTACTAACTAGGCTTCCTAATCTACAACTAATTCAAGTTAATTCAATAAAAAAGGTATTATAGCCCATTGTCTAGTCACCTCATGATGGTTCTCAGCCAAATGATGCCCATTCCAATTATGAAAACATCACATACCATATTAGGAAAACATATTTTTGATGATACTTTTTTTGAGATGATTAATGAATGAATGAATGAATGTTATAAGTTAATGAATAATTGCTATATGTTTCTTTATGTACATGACCCTGTTTCATATTATGTAATCATATTTTTTATGATAAAATTTATTGAGATGAAATATTTTGTGGATTTATGAATGAATGAATGAACGTTTGCTATTTGTTTTTTTTTTATGTATCTTAATGTC
This sequence comes from Pinus taeda, assembly GCA_000404065.3. NCBI lineage: Eukaryota > Viridiplantae > Streptophyta > Pinopsida > Pinales > Pinaceae > Pinus > Pinus taeda. The sequence goes on along the minus strand of APFE031662517.1, from coordinate 120,713 downwards.
TTGCTTCCAATATTTCCTATATAGTATATGGATTGGGCATTGGGGAATTGAGAGTGATGTGATGGGGGGAGGGGCCATGAGAGCTTCCACCTTCATGTCATTGGACCTATTCAATAGAGAATAAATTAGAATTTGGATAATCTTGGAGCAAAAAACCCTCGATCCAACAGAGCAACAAAGTCAATTGAAAGAGTGTGGAATGACCTATTAAAGGGTTTTAATAACCCAACGTTTCAGACTACAAAGTGAGTCCATCATCAGGGGAACACTTCATACCTTGAGAAGATATCATTTAAAAAAGCTAATGATTTATATGTGTTTAGGTGAATAATCTTTCTGTAAAGCTTTATTCGGATTAAATATTAATATGACAATTTTGTTAATTAATTTACCATGTAAACGTGTGTAGTTATTATTAATAATTTATTTTCTTTCAATACACTCAGCCTGTATGGACTCATTATTCAAAAACAAAGTTAATGTTGAATTCATTGCTACTTCATCAAGTGGAGGGAGGTTTTCTCCAAGATTAAACTACTCCAAAAATCTATTCTCGAAACCAAGAGGAGCTCATTCAGGTATTCATACACTCAAGTCCTTTTAATTATTATTTATTCATGCAATTAAATTTTATATTTGGTCAAATTTAATCTAATTTTGCCTCATTGGTCTCATGAATATGTGTAGGACAACTAGTATCAATTTAGATGTTCAAGTGGAACAACTATCTGAACTAAATAGCTCAAAATTGTAAGGGTTTAGGTGAGACAACAAAATTTGTTTGATATTTGTGTTGTATGTCTTGGCTGAATGGGAGTTACATAAAGGTTTATAAGAAATAAGAAACTTTCCCATGAAGAAAATTCATGTGGTAGTTGTATTTCTTTCACCATTGTGTTTGCATTTGCGTGAGAGACCACAAATTATCATTTTTCATGTAGGGAAATAGGATAAACTCTTACTCTATTAATTTGGCATAAGGAAATGGTATGATTTTGCTTCTATTTTATTAATTATTTATCTCATATAAATTCTCCTCCTTCCTTTGTTTTGTAGGTATTTTCATTCACATATTTGGATTTGAAAGATTAATTAGGGTTGGAGTCATATATGTGAAAAAAACTTGTCAAAGTACTACCCAAATTTTTCCCACCAAGTGCTTGGCTACCTGGTGCGTGATTTAGTTTTGTGTTGCATTTGATTTCAAGCAATTTTTTTATTTCTACATTGCAAATATTCCAACACCATAGGCCCAATTTCTCTTCTTATCAACTTCAAGCGAGACTTCCAAGACCATAGACCTAAATACAAACACATCATGATCAATAGAAGGGATGGCCAACCTGATCAGTTGGTGGACTCTAAGATAATTTTTGCACAAAATAATTCTCTTTTCACACTACCTCTCAGGGCACATACCCCACCTGGATGTTCACTAGGTATGTCCCTTTAGGACTATTCTTATCTTGGATTTAATTATCAAAGAATATCGATCCTCTTCGACCACTCTTATCTTGGATACCCTTTAAAATCCTCAAAGTGTGTAGGTCATGCGACTACTACCTAGCTTGGATTTATAATCCTCAAGGAGTATCGGTTTGAGATGCTTACCCAATCCTATTGACACCATTCTCTCCTCATGGCCTTCACTAAGACTTACGACTGTTAGTCCTAGCCTAGTGTATGACAACATACCCTAAGAATAAGAAGTTAGGGTTTTATAATGAACCCTAAAGGTTAGGGTTTCAATAAAAATGAACAAATCACAATGGTAGATTCAATCTAGTGAGTGATATTCATAACAAGAATATTTACGATTCAAAACCCTAAACATAAGATAGTAATACAAGGAAAATTTAAAATAATTGTAATGATATTTTATTTTATGCTTGACATTTTCTTGTGATTTATATCATTATTAGGTTCTATTCATCGTCAAGACAAATTCCGATATTAGGATCACAATGTTAACACAAGAACACCATATGTAGGTTATGTTGTGCTATTCAACAACCCCCCATTTATTAATAATAGTAGTTAATATTACAATAATAAATAGGGACCCTTTAAAAAAATCCTTCCAAAAATAAACTTAGCATTTAGGTATTTTTTCTTATTTAATTTTGGAATAAATCAAGATATCAATCAAACCCCTTTTTTCAAAAGAACTACTAAATGCTTGCCTTTCCGCATATCGCATGATTAAGCATCATCAAAAACCTTGCTAACCCACCAAATCTAGTGAAAAACGATTAAAAGAGGACTCCACGCTTTATACCTCGAAACTATCATATTTTTGATATAAACTAAGTCCTAAAGGTTTTCTCGTCAAAATCAAGACTCACATCGCATATCGCTATTTATGAAGAGCCTGCCTTAAAAGGTAATCTCAAAACAAGTGAAATGCGAAACTACGATGGCATCGTAACCTTTACCACATCACATTTCGAGCTTTTAAAAGAACACTACAAATTTACCATCAGGTGATATTGGGAAATGCGATTAAGACCAGGACCCACTTCTTGGGTACATTACGAACAAATGTTTAGGTCCATCGCTTATTAAAAAGGTCTTTACATAGAAAAACTTTACAAGTAGCTATGTTTTGAGGCAATAAACGAGCGGCTCGCATCTTGCATCTTGCAGAAACATAAGGGAAGGTAAGAAAAGAAAAAAGGCATAATGTGATATCGTGATCTGCGATATTGCTTCGGAAATCGCAAAATCGACATTATTGCAATTCAAAGGCTTGCCACCCTAGAAGCTTTCTTCCCGACTTATGATGCACACATTTATGAGCATTAAAGCTAAGAGATAACGAAGCATTAGTGGGCATTTAGTAAGAGTTAACTGCATATATGTGTGAAAATCCATTTAAACATGATATGATATCTTCTTACATGTGTTCGATTAAAACTCCTTTCTTGTCACCTTTACAAGTTATCTGCATTATTCCATTTCACATTCATTATCATCTTTGTGTATCCGATAGTTGTTATTCTTCACTTTCAGTAAAAATCGATAGAGCAATTCATTGGGAGCAATGGTGAAGAAAGGCAAGGAAATCATCTCTGAGAAATCAGAAATGACTCCTTTATTTACATATACTACATGTAGCAGAGAGGGAGGAACATCTATGTGGGATGCCATGTATAATATACTGGAAGAAGAGAAACTAAGGATTCTGGAAACGAAGGTTATAATTGACGGATGTGATTCCTCAGACGCCTCCATTTTTGAGACAACATGCTCATTTTTGCATCGCATAGCTGTGCGTCCAAAGATAATCCCTTATATAGACATGGTTAAATGGGTTAATGATGAAGCCGACATCTTAGACAGATAATTCAAGACAAGAATCCAAGAGGTTATGGGATCTTTTACCCCAGACAATCTATGGCTTATGAGAACCACAATTCATCTACAACAAGCAGTTCATCGAGAAGTTTGCCAAAGAGAATGAGGACCCAGTAGGCTGCACCTGGACCTGGTCAAATAAGGAGCGAAAAATAAAAAAAGACAAGAACAATATGTACTCTACTGCATCTATTTGTCTCCATCATAGTTTTGCAGTGGCCATGATATGTAGACTATTTGGCAAACCCGATAGCACTAAATTCTCCCCAGAATGGCTGCCATTAATAGATGCATCCATAAACGTAACTATAATGAATTAGGAATAAATTTTGTCTGATAATTGAGCAAGAACAATAATGGAGTATAGAAGGAAAATAAGTGTTGCTTCGAGGGTTTACCCTCCATTTTTTATGAGTGCCTATGTAATGGATGCAATTTGTTTTGGTTCAAAATTTCCTGTCATGGGATGGAAGTGGACCGTCCAAGATCTGCTTCCCATTCACATATACCATAAAGACATGTGGGAGTTTCAGTTTCAACCAATTTTTTGTCATGGAGTTATGCTCCCTATCCACAAACAACGTTATAACCGAAATGCCCCCTCGGTTTTCCAAAAAAGACAAGGTAGATATCCTCCCAGTGGCCAGATGGTTTGGGGAGGAAACATTCACTTATATCAGGGTATTTGGTAGCATTCCCCCCCCCCCCCCCCCCCCCCCCACAAGTCCTCCCGTACTATGTTCCAGACAAATTTATGGCTAGAGAGATAGCTTATCAAACAGCTAGTGAGTGTGGGATGAGCAAAACATTCAAGGAAGCAAAGAAGGCCATTTGGCCTACATTCCCTTTATAGCGTGGAGCATTTTCATTGCACGACTTGGGGCATGCATTCAAAGAAGCAATGAAGATGTTATCTCTGCAATTGCCTAAATTCCTAAGAAGGAAATATGACCCATTTGGCACTGTCAAAGACTTTACGACCATGGTAAAAATAAAAGTATTCAGTAATGAGGAAGATGCATTTGATGACATCTTTTTACAGAAGAACACATTCACAGAGGTGAAGCATATGGCACAATTACTTTTTGACCGTGAAGATATTGAAGCCTTTTATGAATACAAAGAAAGGAGGCTAACAAAGGTCCCATTGGACCAATTATTGATTAAACCAATAAGGGAGCCTACTCCCAGTGTAAGTCTAGAAGGAGATTCCAAAGAAAAGTCTAAAACTAATTCTGGAGCAAAATCCCAAGAGAAGTCTACTAGGGAGTCAGAGCAGTCAGAGCAACAATCACAAAATGGGAAAAGCAGTAGTAGGGAGTCAGAAAAAGATACAACCCAATCTATAAAAAAGATAGTTGAGCAAACTTCAGCTAGCAAACAGGCTGAAATCCATTCCACCTCCACCCAGCCAATAAAACCCCTAGTGATTACTTTAGAGGAAGAATGGAAGGAATTTAATAAAAATCTCCATACTGAGGAACAAATGCTAGAGTTGCAAACTCCACAACAGAAAGCAACTTGAGAAATTACAGCAGAGGAGACTGTAAATACTCAAGAGGTAGAGCACATTCCTATCACTCCTACCTCTGAAATTGTTTTGAGGATTGAGGAGATTCCTCCTTTAGATGTATTCTATAGTCCACAACACAAAGAAGTTATTAAAAGACAAAGGAAGAAAAGGAAATTTGATTCTACATCTGTTACTATCCCTCATAATGAACCGATGGATGTTGTCTGGAAAAACTCACCCATCAACCCATCCATCAACCTTACTAGACTGTCACAATTTGCAGGTGCCTATGCTACAGTGACCATCGACAAAGCAACAAAGGTGAAAATGTTTCTTAAGGAAAAATAAGATAAAAGTCTGTTGCTTGAACAACAATTACAACAAACAAAATCCAACCAGCAAGCAAAAATGCAGTTAGCTAAGCTTCAACAAGAGTTTGAGTAGATGCAAATAAAAAATCAAGCCATATTAGTAGAGAAGGAAGCGCAAATACAAGGAATAACTGATCTACATAAAGATGATCCAAAAATTGATCAATTTATTACTGAAGCACTTGGCCTTCACTCCCAACTGATGCACCAAAAGGAACTACTATGGCAAAAGATTTCACAATGGAATTCTTATAGCGAAACAAGTGACAAATTGATGAGTCAAGTCGTTGAAATGAGACTTGAATATGATGAAATCTTCAAAAGAGTTTTCAACTTCATTACCTGGCAGAATTCAGAAGATGGGATAAAAGTTGACTTGCCTAAACTGGAGGAGTCACACAAAGAAATCTTATTTGGAAACTGGGATTCTCGGCTTAGAGAGGCAGAATAGGCAACAACAGACGCGGCATCAACAACAAACAATGTTATCGGAATATTAACGAAAATTCACATAGCGCCAACCTTGTGGCAGAGTCCATTCCGGGTTTTCTTCCTAATGTAAAACAACTTGAACTACAGTGGAGACAGGAAATAGAAGAAAAAGCATAAGCAATTAGGCAAACAACCAGGTTAAACTGGGAAGCATATTGGCGACATTTAGTGAAACCTCACAGCCAATGGATGACCCTGCGATGCCTAACCACTTCTACGGAGAAAATGGTGCCAACACTGACCGACACCGTGTTCACTGGGTAGTTGAAAGCTAAAATCAACCAACCGACACAACTCAAACCCATGATAAACATTTGCAATCTAAAAGATCAAATGCAGAACAATTATTCACCATGCTCATTTCTATTTTTGTTTTATTTTGCATAATTTGAGGAAGGTCGTTTAAACCTCCTCAACTATTTTTGTAATAATCTATTTTTAGTTTTATAGTTTAGTATTTAAACCCCTCTCATGCATTTAGAGAGGGGTCCAAAATTTTTATCAGAAACAATCTTCAAAACATGCACTTTTGTCCCTTTAAGGAAGTTCTGGTGAAATGAATGGAACATGATTTATTTTTATCTTATCTGGCATCTTCGACTGAAATTGCACTTTTGTACTCTTAGATGGTGTTGGGTGGATTGAAAGTAGATCAAAATTGTTGAAGCACATGAGTAGGACATATTACAAATGGCACTTTTATGTCGTAATTCTCTTTTAATTCTGTATTAAGCAATAATTTCTCTTCAAATTGTTTATGTATGAAAGTCTGAATCTTGGTTAGCATTATTGCACTTCTGTATGATGATGGCCTATATTTTATGTTGAATACATGAATACTTTCTTATGCGATATATCTTTCACAATCGTTTCATCTAACTTTTTATAAGAAATGATTATTGTTAAACAATTTCATTTCTCGTTACAATTGAATGACCTTTATTACCAATTGCTTTTGGACATTATTGTAGATCGCATACTTCAATTTATTCCCCAATATAGTCTTTTTACTCCTGAAAGAAAATTCATAATTTCATTAATAGGTGAAATTACATGTTGTAGATGCCCATGGGCATATGCTGTACTGTGGCCGAAAATCCACTGTTAAAAGATCAGAAATAATTACAATAAGACCCTGAGGGGTGTACTGTGCTGGTCCATGACCAAAATAGAAATAAAAAATGTCACCCAGAAGATGATGACTGTTTGTATATATATTATTTACATCGATTTTGCAAATAACTGCATATGAACAAAATTTATAAGCAAAAATTTTGAAAATTAGGGGATGTTCCCCCTCTGAAGGTCCCTGTCAATGTATGGCCTGTGGAAGTACCGATATGTTCTTGCTGGTGTGTGTTCTATGATCAACCATTCTCCTAGAGGATGATTCGTCGCTTCTTTCAAAAGCTTGTCCGCGCTTTCATTTCGTTCCCTGTAGATGTGAGAGTAAAAAATATGATCAAAATATGTTTAAAAAAAAACAATTTTGTCCATTATAGATCTCAGAGTGTATGCATTGCAAGAAGCAGTGTTGTTAAACCAGTCAATCACATTCTTTGAGTCCCCAAAAATTTGTATTTTCTGCAATGTTGAAGGATGGAAAAGTAAATCAGGTGTTGGAGAGATACCAGTTCTGCATGATTATTTGTACCATGGCCTAGTCCCATGCTAATCTGAAAAGAGTGTGATTATGTGAGATGGAAGATGATGCCACCCTTACAATCATGTGGCTGAGCAACCACATAAAAATAGGCCCAAGGAGTTGATTTGTCAATCTGCTCTTGTCTTATAATCCTGGGTCTTTTGTAATTTTCCTCTGCAGGTAACTCCTGAAATGCAGAGTAGATTTTCGGAGGGATTAGATTCTGGATTACAGGCTTGTCTTGAAAGATTATGAGATTTCGCTTGAGCCAGATATGCCATGAGACCAGAAGGGGCAAATTTCTTGTTTTTTCCGCTGCTACTCCCCACCAAGTGTCCCATGCTGATAGTATATCAGCTCCATGCCATCTCATATTCAAGTTAAGAGTTGTAAGAACTTGTGTCCATATTGAAATTGTAATGGGATAGGTGAGGAAGAGATGCTGTGTCAATTCCTCCTCCTGATGGTAGAGTACACACCATGTAGGACCGGTGAAAGCCCTTTTTTTAAGATAAGTTCCAGTGGGAATTTTATTTTCAAGTATGCTCCACATCAGAAGTCTTATGCGCATGGGGGTTTTCAGTTTCCAAAGAGACTTCCACCAACTTCTTATGATTTTTGGTTTAGATTCAGCAATAATGATGTTGTAACCCTGTTTAGAGGAATATTGGCCTTTTTTTGATTGACCCCAGATAAGTTCATCATCTTCATTATTTAATCTGACATGTTATTCCGTGAGTGCTTGGATAAAATTTTGCCATGTCCTATCCCATTCAATGGGAATGTTCCAGTTTAGTTCAAAGAGTCAAGCTTGTGAAAGAAAGGTGGAGTTTTGATGATCACCAAGCTATTCTATATATCTTATGCCTCTGCTGTTTAAGTGATTTATAAGCTCAGATGGGAGTTGATAAGAGTTCCCACTTCCGGTCCAAGGATCTATCCCAATACGTACTAAAGCTCCATTTCCAATTTTTCATAAGAGTCCATCCTTTATAATGGGAATTGTATTTAGAATGGCCCTCCAAATAACCGAGATGCCCTTTCTGTTCCAGGAGGGTCGCCTTATCTAGTCAATGATAGATAAAGGCCAAATGTATTTATGGGTGATTAACTCCAACCAGAGGCTTTTCTTCTTTAATAATAGATAGCCCTGTTTTGTGGCTAAAGCTTGTGCAAAGGCAGGGAGTTGCTTGAGTCCCCAGCCTCCCCATTTTTTGGGAGTGGCTATCTTCATCCATTTAACCTAGGCAAAAGATTTACCTTCCTTTCTTCCTTTCCAAAGAAATTGACAGCAAGCTTGTTGTATTTTGTGAAGAATCCCCCTTGGGATCCAAGCCAAAGACATCCAAAAGACTGGAGTGGATTCCAATACTAATTTGATAAGAATTAATCTTCTAGCCATAGATAGGAATTTGTGACACCAAGAATTTATTCTTTTCTCCACCTTGGTGATGAGCCAGGTCTAATCAACAATTTTGTATCCATCAGGATTAAGTCTAAAGCCTAGATACTTCAGTCCATCCTTTAATTCAATGACTTGAAAAGGAAATTTTTGAAGTGAAAGTTGAATTTCCTGCTGTGTGCATTCCAATAAAAAGATGGTAGATTTCCCCTATTGATTTCCATCCCCATGGCTCTGCTGAAGAGATTTAGCACCTCGTTCATGGATGTGGTGTCCTAAACACTTCCACTTAGGAAAACAAGAATGTCGTCCACAAAGAGGAGATGAGTCAGATTGAAATGTTCACTAATCTTTAATCCCCTGAGTTTCCCCCTTCTTTTCTCAATATCAATCAACCTAGTTAGTCCTTCCATGACTAGGAGAAAGAGTAAAGGGGATAGAGGACAACCTTGTCTTATGCCCTTATTAAGATGAAAGGAGGGAGTGGCTGACCCATTGATGAGGATAGCAAATGATACTAAGGATATGCATCCCATAATCCAGTTTGAGAAAGCCGGGGGAAAGCCCAAATGAGTGCTGATCATTCTTATGTATAACCAACTGACTTTGTCGAAAGCTTTTGATAAATCTATTTTAAGAGTCAGGCCTTTGAGCTTCTTGAGTTTTATAGAGTGAAGGGCTTCCTGGGCTGAGCCAATAGCATCCTGGATATGTCTATGGTGAAGAAAAGCAAATTGCTCCTGGGATATGTGATTAGACAAGATGGGATTCAAACGATTGGCGATGATTTTGGATATAATTTTATAAAGACAGTTGCATAGAGAGATTGGCCGGAAGTTATTGAAGGAGGCAGGGGAGTTAGTTTTAGGTATCAGAGCTAAGTAGGTGAAATTTAGAGGGGCATAGATATGGCCAGATATCCTACTTTCTTCTATAACCGCCAGAATGTCCTGCCCCAGAAAATCAAGAAATGCAGTGTAGAATTCAACAGGCCATCCATCCGAGCCTGGAATTTTGTCCTTCTTAAACCATTTTAGGGTGCTCTCAAGCTCCCCCATAGTGACCAGTTTTAGAAGATATTCATATTCATCAGTATACACACAGCTAGGGAAATGGCCAGCCAGGTTAATGATATTAGGGAGGGTGATGGCAGCGGGAGCTGTAAACTAATTTTTGAAGTGTGATATCCCCAGCCTTACTAACTGGGGGTGAGTGGAGGCCCAACCATCCTGATCCCTTGGCAGATGCCAAATGGTGTTTGTAGCTTTTCTACCATTGGAAAAATTATGAAAAAACTTTGTGTTGCCATCTCCAGCTTGAAGCCAAATAACTCTGCTTCTAAGCGTCCAAAGTTTTTCTTTTTCTAATATGATATTTGCTTTCTATGTTTCCAGATTTACTAGTTGAAGTTTTGTATCATTTGAGAGGAAACCAAGCTCCTTTTCATTCGTTAGATAGGCAATCTGTTCTTCTATATCCTTCAGGGTCTGTTCATCTCTCACTTTTTTCCTTTTTGACCAGTCCATAGTAATTGTTCTGAGTTTGTTTAGGCAACAATAGAAATCAACAGCCAATCTCTGCTCCTTGAGAGGGCGCTGAGCATTCCAAAAATCTGAGACTAGTTTGATATAGTCTGGGTCTTTTCAGTATCCAGAATTGAATTTGAAAAGGGCTTGATGCTTTATAGAAGGGTCTGAGAGTTGTAAAAAGATGGGTGAATGGTCAGATAGTCCTCCAGTATCAACCCATTTCCTGTATAGGGTGAGGGAATGGAGGAGATCTTCGTGAATTAGAAAACGATCTAGCCTCCGACCCAGGGTAGCCTCACCGGTTCTTCTGTTATGCCAAGTAGGCATTTTCTTGTTCATGGGCACATCAATGAGTTTATGGTTCTCCAGAAGTATGCCCATCTGGTCTGTAATAGGGTCAATCTGAGAGTGATGGCCCCAGGATTCCTCTTTCCCCAGTGAGAAATTTAAATCACCTTCGATGATGGTGGATCTCATGACAAGAGGGCAGTCCAACAAGGAGTGCCAAAATTCAAGTTTGTTATGATTTGGAGCATATATGTTTATCACTCTTAATTGAATCCCCAATTCACTCGCAAATACATCCAGGCCTAAGAACCCTTTCCCACCCCAGGATGAAATAGATTTGACTGATTTGGGATTTATACCCATGGAAATACGCCTAGATCTGCCTACCACATCCAAACCTTGGAAATACTAGCCCGAGAGGAGGGAGTGAAGGGTTTTGGATATGTATTCAGACGATCCAAGGGTTTCCTGGAGAAGGAGGATGTCGTAGTTGGAGTTGATCAAAATACGCTTGAGAGCCAATCTCTTATTGGGGTTGGCTAGTCCCCTACAGTTGAAGGATAGCCAGATCATGGGGGAACAGGACTAGAGGGCTCAGATGCTCTAAGTGCCCTTTTAATTGTGGATTGTCAACCCTGTGCTACATTAGCCACCGCCGATCTGATGGCTTTTGCAATCTTGGATGGGCGCCCTCTGATGGGTTTTGAGTCAGTTGTGATGGGAGATGAACCCAATCCAAGGAGGGGAGTATTTTGCAGTGACCTAGATTGGAGGTTATAGGGAAGGGACCCCATCGCAAAGGGGGAGGTGGGGGGGGGGGTTGGGAGTTTTCCTGGAACAATGGAGGTGTAGTGGAGAATGTGGGGGCGGCAGGGGGGGGGGGCGCGGGGGGAGATGTAACATGAAGAGTAGAAGGCAAATCATTTGAAAGAAAAATAGAGGTTATGGGAGCAAAGTCATTACCCGAAGGGGGAGCCGAACCCGCAGCTGATTTGGAGCGTGTGCGAGGTGGTGAAGGAGGGGTCTTCCACGAATTTTTTGCCTTCTGTTTTGACACCCCATTAGCAGCCTCAGGAGGGACTTTTCCTTGTTGCTGGTTTCTCATGTTCCACTCTTCTTAGAGACAATGTTTGACCCCTCAAGAAGTCTCCGAAGCCGGCGATGAGAGAAGCAGGCAATCCTTGTACAGATGCCCCACTTTGTGGCATCTTCTGCAGTGGAAAGGCACTCCTTCATAGTCAAGGATCTGTCTGCGATAGAAATGCCTCCTATGGAGTGTTATTTTCTCCTCGAGTCCCTCCCTGGTATCAAGATGGACCAGGATCCTGGCCATGGTCATGATTCCAGTTTTTTCGTAGGACTAGTCGTGCTCCAAGTAAGCCCCTAATGCATCGCCAATGCACTTGAAAACCTGAGGGGTCCAAAATTGCATGGGTAACCCTGATAGTTGGACCCATATTGGTCCTGATCCTAATTGCTCTCGTTCCGGATCAAACATATGATCCCATCTCTTTAGTAGCACAGATGCCATCTCAATATGCCAGTAATGGGAGAGAATCCAGACCGTATACTCTTCCCTGTGAAAACGGAGGGGCAAACCAACCATGCGCCAAACCCCTAATGACTGGGAGTTCTTTTAATGGGGACCCCCAAATTTTCATAGTCCATTGTCAGAGGCGCTCCACCGAATAGTTTCTTCCCCGCACACGTCCAACGAGAACCTTCCTTGTCGTATCAACCGCATCTCCCATCGAAACATCCTTGCCAAAAGTCAGATTAATGTCTGTATCCACTGCCTTGAGGCACCTTCCCTTTTTTGGCTTGTCAGTGCGCCGGCCCCTGGGGTGCTCTATCAGTAGACTTCTGCACGCCTTAGTGGAACTACGAGGGGTAGTCATAGTGGATCTAGGGTTTGGGATGGGAGAGCTAAAGCATCCAGAGTGAATAAGAGAAATAGGGTTAAAGCTGCTAGACCTAGGATGAGCAAAGGAATGTGCAGGGTGAGTAGGGTTTGATGGACCAGCCAGTGCGAATGAGTATGAGGGCATGTTCGATGGCATGGAAGGAGGCAGAGACAATACCAGGGGAGATTCAAAGGTGGGGAAGGCTTGAAGACTGGTGCCGAGCAGGTTAAGGGTAGCCGGAGAGAGTGGAGGGCAGTCCAAACTAGGGAGGTCTTCAATGTGGACATCAGTCAGGAGTGATTTGTCAGTGGAAAGAGGGTGGAGAGGTGTCAGTCGAGCATCTATCACCTAATGAGCTTTTGCAGGCTTGGGATCAATGTTTGGGCTAGCTTGATATGCCCATATCTCTTGGTCGGGCGATAGGTTCTCCTCGTAGTCCATAAGGTCCTCCTCAATCATCGAGAACTGACAGTTAACAAACATCCGTAAAACTAGGGGAAGGTAAGACAAATGATGAAACGGGGTTCCCACAAAGCTCGGTCGATAACCAAACCACAGTAAACCAGCAGTGTATGGGTTAGGAGGGTCAAACGGTTGATAAATCAAGAGAAAACGTGGTCAGACCCGCTACGATTAACCCCCAGAACCGTCATGAAACCTGTCACAGGTGCGTAGAACCAGGTCTTCCATCGAAAATCGAGGGTTTTCACCGCCTCCACAGAGATAATTAGTTCCCCAAATTTAGATTGTCATTATATGCTTATCGAGATTAATTTTAGATATGCACACAAAATTTTATTTATATTTTTTCTCAAATGTAGGGACAAAATCCCAATAATATCAAATGGACAAATCTTCAAATTCCAGCTTGCTCCATATTGCTAATCAAAGTATTTCATGGAATTCTTCCTTTCCATCTCTAGTATGCTCATATTTTATTTATATTTTGATTATCTAATTAAATTTATTTTTTTTAATCCATGATAATTTGAATTAAAATGTACCCAAATTTGTAAGGTCCTGATCCATAATCGATTTCAGAAGCAAAAAATATTCCTCCATTTCAAAAACATCGAAAGATCTTATCAAGAGCAGCTTATCGCAAGGAGCTGGTAGACAAAAATGGACAACCTCTTCACCCTACCAATTGCAACATGGCATCTTCTAGCCACAATCCTGGATCAACGATGGTTATAATTATTTGGTATAATGGAATTTCACCAAACCAATTGTATTGACATGCTTACTAGTATCATTGATATTGTACTAATGACATTCAATATTTTCTCAAATTAGGATTCTAGTGATGATGAGCAACCCACCTACCATCTTCTAGTGCGCGCCACTACAAAGTTAACTCGAGAGAAGGTTGCATTAAGAGCAATACGTGGAGAGGAAAGATATAATGAATGATTGAATCAACCACCTATTCAATTCCCACTACCATATTAACCAATTAGGAATGGCTACAACAATAGTAGTTCTTCATTACAAGTTGGCAATGGAGGTAATCAAGTAGAGGATGGTATGGATGATTACTTACGGGATACATCTTCCATGGATACAATGTTTTAAATGCATTCCAGAATGTCGAGATAGGATATGATGCTCATATCACTAATATAGGCTTATTCAAAAGTTTAAAATATGCTTCCACCATCCCTCTGTTTGGACGTGATGACAAGTCAAAGTCTACTCAATTAGGGATAATGATGTTTTTGTACAACTTGAAATCAAAGTTTGGCATGTTTAATGCATGTTTCTGGGATATATTGAGGTAATTCACATGCATGATCGATCAAGTCCCTTATATTTTGAGAAATATTATCATACAATCAAGATTAAAAATGGTTGATTTTACAAATGTTAAATATTGACATTGTACAATTATTTTCCCCACCAACTGCATGTTATTCAAAGATAAGGCTCTTCTAAGTGATAATGTCTTTTTGGGTAGTTGCAAAGAGGTAAATGTTGAAAATGTTGGGTGTTGAGTACATATCATATCACTCATGTCTGAATGATTATTCTATATAGAGGAGAATATGCAGACAAAGGGATGTGTTTGAAATGTGGGCATGACAAGTACCATAATTCAAGAAGAACATTTCAAACACATGGTCCTCCTCATAGGATATTGAGGCACATTCCTATAATTCCAAGGATTAAAAGAATCTCTTATTGCAAATAATTAGCTATGTTGTAGGGATGGCATGTCGCACACACAAGTAAGTCAAGAGTTATGTGAATCCAAAAATATTCAATAGCCATGAAGAATATAAAGGATACATGGCCTAAAAAATTCACGGATGAAGTATGAAGTCTACGACTCATCATATCCTTGGATGGCGTCAACCCATATTCCCTCCAAAACACAAACTATTTTGTTTGGCCTATATTAGTGATTAATAACAATATCCCGCCACTATTGTCCATGGAGAATGAAAATCTTATGTTGGCTCTCATAGTCCCTCGTAGAAGACAAGTGAAGAATATGGATGTCTACTTACAATAATTGGTTGATAAACTGAAGCAATTATGGGAAGGGATACATGTGTATGGTGTATCAATACTCATTGCAACAAAGATGAGTTTTACATTGTTTGACATAAGTGCTTACACCATACATGATTATCTAGACTTACGAGTTTTCTCTGGAAAATTACATTTTTATTCATTTTTTATATACGTAGAAAGATTATTTTGCATATTAATTTAATACGTTGCAACAATTATAATCTTCATGGTCACTAATGTGTCGGCATGTATACAATAATTTTGTAGGTCTTCTAACAAAAGGGTATCATGAATGTAAATGTTGTGTACCTTCTCCAAAGACTAGTTTGTTTGACCACCTATAAAATTCAGTGTATGACTGCTCGAGGGTATTCCTCCCAAGAACACACTTACAGAAGAGAAACATCATATTTCAATGGTAAACTAGAGAGAAAACAAAGGCCTACAATAATGACACCAGCTGAATGGATTAGAGAATATGAGAGAGTGAAGGAGGAGTTTTCATAAATTTTCGATTCAAACGGGGAGCCTATTTTTGATGATCCAGAATTCTTTGACACCTATTTTGAGAAATTTCTCATTGGATGAAAAGGTAATCTATGTTTTATGAGCT
>APFE031662517.1:15075-53064 GCA_000404065.3 Pinus taeda | reverse complement strand
TGTTTGCGTAAGTTTTAATTTTCTATTTTTTTCCAAGTTGGCCAAGTAATATTTCAACTACATTTTGACACGTTTTCGCCTAAGTCCTTTTCAACTATTTAAATAAATTGAAAAACCTAGAGTATCCTTTTGAAGGACTGAATATTGTTGTATTTTTTGAAATTTCTTAGTTGTGTATATTTTATGTTATTGATTTTTATTTGCCTCTTTAAAACTGTCCAAAAAAATTTCAAGCATTATGTTTAAAAGAAATTAGATTAAAATATCATATGAATTCTAAAATGTCAAACTCATATGTCATTTGATAGAGGATTCCTTCATGAATCTAACATGATCAACTATGCTACCTAAGGACAATTTTTTCCCTAATTCTGCTAGGCTACAAAATTATGTTGTAGAGAAATCTGCAGAAGGGGTGCTAAAATTGTGGTTTTTATGTTGTAGAGAAATCTGCAGAAGGGGTGCTAAAATTGTGGTTTTTAGGACCTTGCGCTTAAATAATAAATTCAACTAGATCGATTAGGGAGCCATTTATGTCGTCAACATTAAGCTCGATCAAGCCTAAAATAAAATTTTCAAATCTTTATGTGAATCCCATAACCCCATAATTTAGATTTTAGAAACGAGAAAGATCTAAAATTTAATCCATGAATAATTTATCAAAGTTGATTTGACATTATTTTACTAAAAATGAAAATTCAACTCAATCTACATTATGAACAACATTAGAAAATAATTATTTTATTGTGCTGAGAAGCGCATTCTACATCTCAGTATGAGGGAAATTTGTAAGTATGTTTGTCCGTGCTCAAAATATACCTTATATATACCTTGAACTTGAATGGATCATAAATTTACTTTTCAAATTTTTTTTTACCACATTAATTCTAAATTTTATTATAATTCTTGTTGTCATGTCATGTAAAAACTTCATTAAACTCACCCGGATGCGGGTGTTAACTGTTGTATTTAATATGAGAGGACGTCCACGCCCCGAAGGCATGGTGCCACGCTACAGCCAGGTGGGTGCCATGAGCTACGGGCTGGTTTCTGCCCCAACGCAGTTAACGCGCATTAATGGCGCTTCAATGCCGGGGTCTTCCCAAGGTTCGGGCATCAGTTATTTGGTAATGGCGGAAACATTCTTGTGGTTATGTTTGCAGTTCGGTTGTCGTTCTGGAGAGCTGATTGTTCAGGTGGGCGTGGAAGAGGGAAGCTCTGAGGGCAGATTACCCACCCTCGAGTCTTTCCCTTGCTGCATTCACGCTGTGTGTGATCAATCGACTAGAGTGCATTTGAAGGTGGAAGTCGGGACGCAGAACCACCGAGGTTTCATTCTCTGTAACACTCCTTCTGGTCGACGAAGGCACCAGGCCTTTCAGTTTCACTCTGGGAACAGTATGGCTCCGCGCGGCGGGTATCGCAAGCTTCGCAGGGGAGGTATTTCTGGACAGAGCCGCACCAGGGACAGTAGCCATTCAAGCCCAAGGCGTGTTACTCCTCTGGCATGTGCTTCGCCTCCCTCGGGTGATTCGGCGCCCTCTGCGGTGGATTTGAACAATGAAGTGCAGACGGCGACTCTTTATTATCGTCGCAAAAGGGACAAACCAGTTGTGAAAGCTATGATAACAGTAATTTTCGCTGAGGAGGATGAGGCGGAGGGAAGATGGCAGGCGGATATGGAGGAAAAAACGCCCCCCTCCTCGGACAACAATTCCAAGATAAAAGACAACTCCTACAGTCCGGAACCTCAGAGCAAGATGGATGAAGACAGTACCTATGGTTACTCAGCTGAGCAAGCGGAAGCATTACAAGAAATTACCAGCCTCAAAGGGAAAGAACCTGTGGTTAGCGCATAAGGTCTTCCAGAGGCTCTTAAGGAAGCTCAAATCGACCAGCCTCCCTCTCCTCAGAGTAAGTCAAAGCCTGAAGAGTCTGAAGACACCTTTGATTACACTTTGTACCTCAAACTACCTCCGGGAATAGAGAGGCTTGAAGACATTCCGATGGGCATGGAAGTTACTTGGGAACGGGACCCGGTTCGCACAGCAGAGGACCGCAAGAAACGAGAGCTGGAGCGGGAAGCTGAGGAGCGCAAGAAGTAGGGCAACTAATGGCAAGGGCGTTATGGGTAAGCCTGATAATAGGCGAATGCTGTATTTCTTTTTGCTTAGTTTTTGTCTGGTGGCCCGAAGCAATTATGAAATTGCTGGTCACCAAAACTGTTTTTTGTAATGGGTCTCGGCGCCTGGGATAATTTCCAGTTTTGTTACAGGTCAATGTCAGTCAATGTATGTCTTGGTCAGTCTATGTCCCAGCACATATCCTCTCTGCTGGTACTTTTTGTAATCTCCAGCTTGTATATGCAGACAATCAAGATGGATGACGTTAGCTTTGCCAGAGAGCTGAACATTCGCTCTCAGAGGTTCTCACCTCCTGTACATAATTTTTGGTTTTTTTTAATATAATTAGCATAGCCTTTACTCAGCAAAAAAAAAAAAAACTTCATTAAACTCACTCTTAATATTAAAAAATATATATTATTATTAGTGTTAAAATGATCGAAATTGATATAAATATAATATAATTAACATATTAAAAATTAATATTATTAATTTGGAGTATATAATACTAAATAATATAAATAACATTTTAAATTATAATATATATTAATATATGAGGATGTATATTAGCTCCAAATATATATGGGATGGAAGAAAAAACACCTAGAGTGGTAGAGGTGGAGACATAGAGGGAGTGGCAAAGGAGAGATGGAGAGAAAGTGAATGAGAGAGAAGAGGAGTGGAGAAAGAGAGAAGGAGAGGGGTAAGAGAGGGAGAGAAGGATAAAAGAGAGAGGGAGACACAAATATGGGGAGAGGCAGAGTGGAGGATAAAGAGAGGGAGAGAGAGATGGAGTTAGAGAAAAAGACAGGTAGGGAAGAAGAAAGATGTATAGAGAGAGAGAGGGAGTGACAAGGGAGAGATGGAAAGAGAGTTCGTATGTTTGGGGGTGAGATAAAAATACAAAGATGGGCATATCGGGGAGAGACAATGAGAGAGGGAGGGAGATAATGACAGAATTGGAGGACAAAGAGAGAGAGAGAGAGAGAGAGAGAGAGAGAGAGAGAGAGGTCTTAAGAGGGAAGGAGAGAGAGGGGGAGAGGGAATGACAAAGGAAATCAAAAGAGAGGGGTAGAGGAGAGAGGGAAGAGAGATAGAAGGGGACAAAGGGAGAGAAATGGAAGAGAGAGGAGGGGGGGCGAGAAAGGGAAGAGGGCGGGCGGGGGGTCTGGGAGAGGGGGGGGAGTGAGACGGAGAAAGGGGAAGAGAGATATAGGCAGATATGGAGAAACAATGTGTATGTTTGCAAGGTGATATAGAGAGATGAAGAAGGAGACACAAAGGTAGATAGAGATATAGATGGAAGGGGGAGAGAGGGAACAAGAGAGAGATAAAGAGAGCGAGAGAGAGAGAGGGATAGATATTTATGAAGAAAGAGAGAGTGTATATGTTTGTGATGGTATGATAGAGAGGAAAAAAAGGAGAGATGGACAAAGATATAGATATAGATGGAGGGGAGAGAGGAAGGGAATAAGATTGCTTGCACTAAATGCATTGATTTCAATGTAGATGTTGATTTCTAATCTGGTTTGATTTCATGCACTAGATGCATTAATTTCTGTGTAGATGTTGGGTTCTAATTCTATTTGATTGCATGCATTGGATGCCTTGATTTCTTTAAACATGTTAATTTATAATCATGTTTGATTGCTTGCATTAGATGCATTTTTTAAGGTGTAGATGTTGATTCCTAATCCTGCTTAATTGCTAGCACTAGATGCATTGATTTCAATGTAGATGTTGATTTCTAATCATATTTGATTGCTTGCATCAGATGAATTGATTTAAGTGTAGATGTTGGATTCTAATCCTGTTTGAGTGTTTTCATTAGATGCATTGATTTCTGTGTAGATGTTGATTTCTTATCCTATTTGATTGCTTACTTTAGATGCATCAATTTAAATGAAAATGTTTATTTCTCATTTGATGTAACTAGATGTATGGTGTACATCAATTTCAAGGTAATTAGATTAACATTGTGCATTGATTTTAGTGTAAGCACGAAAAAATTATTGATGATGTGCACTGATTTCTTTGTTACAATTATTCAACCATAAATAAAATTCTTGAATTTTCATCTCAAATAAAATGTTCACTTAATTCAAATGTTTTTTTCTTGAAATTGTAAACTATTTGTAATTAACTCCATTTTTATTATTCTTATTTTCCATGCTTCATTTTGGATTATAAAAGGTGCAACAAATGGATGTCACACACCCACACATCATGTTATGACTAAGCTCTTGTAGATAACCTCAAAAGAAATAAAATCAAATAAAAATTATTTGTGACTTTTACATCTCCACATCTTTTAAAATTGAAGAAAACTCGTTTCAATCATCTTTTAGTGTTTTAAAATTGAATAAAACGTATTTCAATCATAAGGAATTGATTGAAATACTTGGATAGCTAAGTAAATGTAGGAAAGTTGATAAAATTATATAGAATAATAGAATTATTATCATATATTGTTTTTTGACCTATATTAAATTCTAATACGATTGACTTATACCATGTTAGGACTAAGCTCTCGTACATAATCCCAAAAGAGATAATCAATTTATTTGTTGTTTACATGACATATTTTAAAATTGAATAAACTTATTTCAACCTTAATTGTGTTTTTTAATTGAACCTTGAGATACGAAATTGATTGCAATGGTATATGGGTGGGTCACAAGAAAGTTCATATATAGATAATTTATTATAATATAGATGACTTTATAATTCAAATAAATTATTTTTTAAATTGAATTGTAATAACATACATGTTGATTGCACTAAAAAGACACTTTCTACTAGTCAATATGAAGCATATTTGTAATTCTTTTCAAGTTCAATATTAAATTGATACATGATAAATTTTAGTTCTTTTTAAGTACCAAAGTGACTTTCATCATAGTATGATTGTACTTATATCATGTTATGGCTAAGCTCTTGTAGATTACCTTAAAAGAAATAAAATTGAATAAAACTTATTTATTGTTTACCACATCTTTTAAATTTGAATAAAAATGATTTCATTCCTATTTGTATTTTTTAATTAAACCTCGAGATAAGGAATTAAATTTAGGAAAGTTCATATTTAATTATATATAAAACTATAGAAACATGTATCATTAATTATTTTTTTTGGCATATTAAATTCCTATACACATGACTTAAATATCATGTTATGACTAAGCTCTTGTAGATGACTTCAAATGAAATAAAATTGAATAAAACTTATTTGTTGTTTACGAGAAATCTTTTAAAATTGAATTTAGAACGTATTTCAATCTTATTTGTGTTTTTTAATTCAACCATCATATATTTTAGTTCATTTTAAGTGTCAAACTTACTTGCATCATAACTTAAGATTGTACTTATTTTCTTAGCCTATGAAACTAGAAATCAAAATTGTTATACTTTTTAATAAAAGTTATACTATATAGAAAAAAAATATGAACCAGTGAAATAATTTGAACAGATCCATAAACTTCAAAAAAATAATGAATGTCCATAAGCAAGATTAATAAAAATACATAAATTGAAATAATGAATGTATCTTTTTTTTTTGTGTAAATCGGTTGATGTATTAGATCACAAAAATTACATTGTTACAAAAAAGGGGTCTGCCATTGCCAGAGAGAATAGAGAAAGGTAGGTCAATCAAAACAAAAGACTGCTTACAAAGGCTTTATGGAGCAGTAAACATGATGCACTTAAACTGAACTACCATAACAGAACCTTGGTCAAACATGGATCGAACCAGATAAAGGACAATGACACAGGGCTTCCAGACATAACTAAAGCCAAAACTAATAGAGAAGGCCTCTAAATGGCCCATCACATTGTATGAACAATAGGCAACAGAAGTGAAAAAACTAAACATCAGAGGGCAAACTATATCTCGCTGTAGAAAACCGCCTCCTTGAAGACTTACTGGTTGATTTTTACGACTTCATGAGGAGCAACAACACTTGGACCAGCTCCATAATCTTCCTTGGAAGCACTGCAGGACTTGTGGCATTTGATGGTGGTGATTTTGGAGTCGTCCTCAAGGTTATCAATAGCTACATTAAGCTCCTGGCGAATAGAAAGCTTGAAGAGCCGAATGAAAGCTCCTAGGCTCTGAGCCAGAATTCTTAGTTCCTCCATGAGGGAGTTCATGGTGATTTCTAGCTTATCCAGCCTCGCAGAATTCTTGGATGAGGCGATAGAATTCGCTTGGTAGGCATCCTTTAGAGCGTCCCCTTGCATGCTCAGGGCTTTAGCTAGCATTGTCTTCATTCGCTAGGCCTCACTCTATGTTCTAAGGAACGTGGTGGCCTTGGTTGTTGGGTGCCCGGGTCCGAGACCCAGTCAATCTCCTCATTGATAGTGTTAATGTCCATCCCTTCCTGGGCTTCATTTACCTCGGCTTGGAGTTCTTCAATATACTGTTTGCCTTTCGTGGAGACAGAGGCCTCATAAATCTCTCGAGCTCTTTTCAACTCCCTGGTTGCTTTAGCGCTACGGCTATTGCTTTTTTCCATTACACTATTGCAGATGCTGAAAATTGGTACTCGAGATTCTAAACACCACAGAGTACACACATGGCTGAGCTCAGAGAAATAACTAAGGCAGGTGACATCAATCCCAGTGGTCTATGTATTAATAGTTGTGAGCACAATGTGAGGGTCCGCGATCATTACAGAAGCCTTCGTATTTTCCATGTACCTGACAGTCTGCATCCCCAGCAGGTGACTGATTGCCTTCTCATTATTATAGTCGATTACATTCGGACTACCACGCTTATTATTGAGGATCTGAGGCCACATGTACTCTGATTCGTGATATGTGAACTGACCTCTATCTCTGTGGTGGATCTTCCACCTTTTCAGAAGTGAACCTAGGACTCCCACCCGCGGTGCCATTTCTAGGCATGATGGATTAGGGAGTGACCATTTATAGCTGGCCACATAATTCAATGATTAGTGGTCCCATGTATGTCATCCCTCTCTCCTGACACACCTGTGAGGTCTTTCCTGGAGATTTGTAAGCATTTGTCTGGAAGATTTTCACATGCGACGTTCTGCCAACATGTGTCCATGCTATCATTTCGATGGTCGACCGCGTGGTTTTCTAGGCTATCCGCCAAAGTATTCACACTTCTCCTGATTGCTTGCAGAACCACCCCATCTAGAACAGAGAGATGTCTAGCCATGAGCTCGTTGACCATGGCTAGTCGCCAGTGCTTTGTTACCTTCTCAACTCGAGAACCAGTTTGTAATTTCCTCGCTGCATTGATGGCTAAGAGCGAGTCTCCTTCCACTATTGTTGCCCCTTTCCCCAAATGGATTAGGATTTGTAAACCTTGCTCCAGAGCTACCAATTCGGCTTCGTTGTTGGTGGCTTTCCCCAGAGAATTATTGAAATTGTGAAGAATTTCACCTTTGTTGTTGCGTATTGCACCTCCAAGGCCGGCAGGGCTAGGGTTGCCCCGAGAGGCCCCATCAAAATTTAACTTGTGAAATCCCGGTTGAGGAGGTTGCCAAGGGAGTAGAGAAGAAATGGGTTGAGATTGCTACGCCGGAGAAATGGAGTCAGTTGCAGCAATTATCCTGAAAATCTGTAGATTTCGCCTATCATTTGCGGATGGCCTGATCTCCTATTTTGCTTTACACCTAGTAAGGGTAGTCTCACGCAAATTTTGCATGATATTAGTTTTAATTGTATCTAGCTACCTGGAATCCTTTTGAAAATTTATTCTGTTTCTTTCTTTCCATGTGGACGAGACTATAAAACCAGGGCTTAGCTTCCATAGGATGTTTACAGAGTCACAATTGGAATAATTGGTTCTCTAGTTGGCTATGATATCTTGTATAGATTCTATGATTCTATATGTTTGATTAAAGATTTCCTCCACCCAAATCCAAAGTTTATTGGTCCATCCACAATTGTTGAGGAGATGATTCATCGATTCCTCTTCTTTTTCACAGATGGGGCATCGAGATGGACCGATAAAGCCTTTTTTTGTGCATGTTCTCCCAAGTGAGGATCTTATGATTCATTAAGAGCCATAAAAAGGTTTTTATCTTCGGCCAGATGGTGGTGTCCCATACATTGTTGTGCCAATTCACTTTCTCTTCCTGATTCCTATTTTCTAAATAAAGTTTGGCTTCTTTTAGGTTGAAAGAGCCACCATCAAGTTTGCCCCATCTCAGTTGATCCTCATCCTGAGAGTAATGGATTTTCCTTTTATCCAAACAAGAGTGCAAGGATAAGAAAAGGTTATCCATTCCATCTGCCTGTGGGGTAGTGTTTGTGTCCCAATGTCTCCAGTGTTGGTCCACAATATTGTCTCTCTAGTACTGGTTCACCGTTAGTTTTCCTTGTACTTGGTACTTGTGCTACAAGGGAAGAAAGTTAGGACTTTCAGGCTTGGGAACTTGTTGCCAAGCATCTTCCCAAAAGAGAGCTGTGTTTCCATTACGTATTTCCCAGAAGCAGTGCTGCTGTATGATGTTTCGATTGGCCTTAGCCATGTTCCAAATGGGGGATCCTGCAGGAGGGTCGATCATTCGAATGAGATCTTGAGGGCTCCAATTTTTAGCATACCTGGATTTCCATAGCCTAGCCTAGGCTGTTTGTTTTTCTTTAACCCCCCTCCACCAAAGTTTTGCCCCACAGGCTTTGTTTACTGTGTCTGAGTCTTGGAGTCCCAAACCACCCAATATCTTGGGTTTATAGAGTTTTTCCCATGGTACTAGAGCCCATTTATGTTTATCAGGATTACCAGTCCATAGGAAAGTTCTTTGAATGTTTCTAATCTTCTGGAGAACTCCTTTGGGGGCTCGAAGGATGGAGAGCATATACTGCGGGATGGCTTGTAGGACAACCGTAGTTAGGACAAGCCGACCAACAAAGTTAAGGACCCTATTAGTCCAGTGTTTACTTCAATATTCGAGGTTTGAAAGCAATTTCTACCAGTGCATCTTTTGCTAGGGTTTATCATTCAGAGGGATTCCTAGATATTTAGAGGATAGGTTTTGCCTTTTGAATCCAAGGATAGCAGTGAGATTTTTCTGGATCGCTAAGTGAGTATTGAAAAAGAAAATGGAGGATTTGTCCAGATTAAGGTCCATGCCAGTAGCCTTACTGAAGAGATTAAGAATAGCTTTGAATCCCTGGGCTTCTCGAATCGTGTCCACAAATTTTTGATGAGTAGTGGCTAGGTAGGGTGGCAGGGGTTGGAGGCCCTATATAAGGTTTTTCTCCTTTGTAGTTTTAATGATGCGACTGAGGCCTTCCATCAAAATGACAAAAAGAAAAGGGTAAATGGGATCCCCCTGATGAATACCTCTAGAGGGGGCAAAGGGGAAGGTGGGAGCTCCATTGACTAGGATAGAAAATCTGGGGGATTTGATTAGGGCTAGAATCTAGTTGATCTAGTGTTGAGCAAATCCGAAGGCTTCCAAAATGGCTTCCAGATACCTCCAACTGACCTTATCATAGGCTTTTGAGAGGTCCAACTGGATGATCCTACCTGCCTTTTTTTGGGATTGAAGAGTGTGAACCATTTCCTGAGCTTGTTGGACATTATCCATGATTTGTCTACCCTCCACGTAGCCAGATTTCTCCTCTGAGATCATCCAAGGAAGAATTGGCTTCAATTTGTTGGCCATTACTTTGGAGATAATCTTATAGAGAACATTGTAAAGAACAATTGGTTGAAATTTTGAAGGGGAACTTGCGGCCTCCTCTTTGGGAATAAGGGCGATGAAGGTAGAGTTAAGGGATTTGAGGTTGGATGAAGATTTTCGGGAGTCTTCCACCACCTCCCAGACTTCCATACACAATTTCCCAGCATGTTTTTAAAAATCAATGGTGAAACCATCCGACCCTAGTGCTTTTCCACTAGGCATCTCTTTCACTACTTCTTCCACCTCCTCCATTGTAACAGGGTAGTCTAAAGATTTATTTTGGTCTTCGGTTATTAACCTTGGAATGGAGGCCATGACTTCCCTTATAGCCTCTTCCCTTTATGTATTTGGTTCTATTGCTATGTGGCTAAAGTGATTAGTGAGGAGGGAGGAGATATCCTGATGAGATTGGAGGGGGGTGCCATGTTCATCCTTCAGCTGGGTGATTTTGTTGGCACATTTGTAATCTATAGCCGAACGATGGAAGAACTTGGTGTTTTCCCCCCTTCTTTAAGCCATTGAATGTGAGACTTTTGTCTCTAGAGTATTTCCTCCTGCTGGCATCTTTCATTCCATTTCTGCATGAGTATTTTCTCTGTGTTAATGGCATCTTGGGTGATGTCCCCTTGGAGTTAGTTTGTGTGGATTTATTTCAACTGTTCCTCCAAGGCCTGTTTGTCTTTGAAGATATTACTGAAGACCTCTTGGTTCCAGGATCTGAGTCGTGCTTTGAGGTGCTTTAATTTGGCTTGGAAACTGTACATTTTGGTGCCTTTGGTGTCCAGTGGCTCATGCCACCAGTGTTTGATTTTGGAAGTGAATTCTGGGTGACTTAGCCAAAATTTATCAAAGCTAAAAGGTCAATTTTTTGGAGTGCCGAGGATGGCTGCGTCCATGGTGATGGGCCAGTGATTAGAGCCTCCACAGGGAATAATGTTCGATTCTACAGTTACCCCCTCAAGGAGGGTGGCTTCTATTATGAGAAAGCAGTCAAGTCTGGAGGCAATCTGTTTGTCTCCTCCTCTTTTGTTATTCCATGTATATAATCTATTTTTGGGGAGGATATCCACAAGATTTGCTTTTCTAATGAAGCTGTTAAATGCCTCTGCATCTCGATTTAAAATTATTATTCCTCCTTTCTTTTTTATCAATGAGGTTATCATGTTAAAATCTCCTCCATAGATAGCTTTAGTCGTGGGATATCTGTGCTGCAATTTGGAGAGGCGATCTAGCATTATCAGTTTGTCCTCTAGTCTTTGGGGGCTGTAAATATTAGTACACAAGTATGTATTGGAATACCCTATGATTTACATTTACAGGGAGATGAATGATTTGAAAGCCTCTACATTTATAAGATGGAGGACATGGGGATTCCAGAGCATCCCTCCTTTCCATCCCTTCCACTTCCATGTATTCCATTCTTTTTCCTATATTTCTGCTTATCCCCTTCATTTTCTGGCTAGAGCATTTGGTTTCTTGCAAAAAAATCATGACAGGATTTTCATTTTTGACTATCTTTCTTAGAAGTCTTTGTTTCCTTTGGTTGTTTAGCCCTCTGGCATTCCATGAAAGAATCTTCATAATTAATAGGGTTTTTAAGAAGGAAGTGTGAAAGCCTCAAGGGCTTTCATCTTACCTGAGTTGAGGAGCATCTGACCTAGCTTTTGAAGTGCCTCATTGTTTGTTCATCGGCCTCTCTTCTTCCTATGTTTGGCATTGGTATTTGATTGATGTAATCCTAGGGCTTTAACTCCCAGACCCTTGTTGCACCAAAGCCTCTTTTCTGCACTATTAGTTCTGCATCTTTCCTTGTTAGGAATAAAGAATTCACTTTGGCTACTTCCTCCTCTGGGATATGTTCCATTCCTTTTTGTTTCCATTTCTCTACCATGGTGATGAGATCCATGCCCTCCCTTTATAGAATATCATTGAGTTCCATATCCTCTATTACTATTTCATTGACTAACATTTCCGCATCTCCTTCTAAGTCCTTTGTCAACTCCTAAAATTGTAGGGTTTCGATTATCTAGTTTGGATTAGGATCTTGTGCTTCCTATGCTAGATCTTCTTGGATTTCCTGCATTAGGTCTGGTGCCTAGGGGGCTTCGGCTGCCTCAGTGTTGGACCCAAGAATTTCAAAGGCATTGACTGTGCTTTTGATGGAGGTGCTGGTTTTGGTTTGATATTTCCTATTGGCCTGATGTCTTCCATTTGGACGGGTAAAACCTTCCCGATGCTTGCCTGTGTTTTCTTTGGCTTTCTCGTTTGGTTTGTTCAAAGGGAATTCCCTAAAAAAGTGACCATGTTCATGGCACTTCCGACACCGAAATGGGATTTTTTCTTAATCTATGACTTGAAAGAAAACTTATTCTCTAAATTATAACCATAGACCTTCATGTATGGCACCTAAAACATCCATTTCAATACATATTCTGGCACAAGATGTGTACCTTTTTTGCAGGGTAGCCTCTAAGGCTTTGATGAAGGTTCCCAGTTTGTTGCCTATTTGTTCCAGCACTGCAAGTCTCTAGTAATCAATGGGGAGAGAGAATAGGCGAATCCAAATACGTACATGCTTTACAGTCTCATGTTTTGGTGCAAAGTTGGGTTTCCATGGTCTCATATATAGACCTACTGAGGCATAAAAGTACAGTCCACCATCAAAAATGTGATCCATGTCTTCTAGGTTTGTGAAGACTACAGTAAAGAAACCTTTGGTGCTTAGGTGTAGCCTGACATCCCCTTTTGGCTTCCATTGTTGTTTGATCCATAAGCAGAGGGTTTTTCCGTAGGCCAAAAGCCCATGAACTTACAGATCACTGCATGTATTGACATATGGTCTCTGTAAGCTTTCATTTCAGGGTCGGTGATAAGAACCTACAGATTCTCTGTCATTTTGGGCTTGCAGTGCCCCAGGTTCTCCTATTTTCTAGTCGTAGTGGCCGATCCCTCCAGATCTATGTTGTACTAGGGTAGGGCTTTAGTATCCATAATTTTTTTGTTTCTTCCTTCTGCTTCTTGTGGCACCTGCTTGGGATTGGGATTCTCGTTGTTTTTTCCTTCTAGAATCCTTATATCACTGGTTCGTTTTTGACTTTGGGTTTCCTTGGTTTGCCCACCCACCTTTTTCTTCTTGCTTAGCTCATCCTTTCCTACATTCTCAGAGCCAGATATCTACACCCCTTCCAGTGGGGCCTTTCCTTTATCCATCACTGCTTGCTTGTATGAAGGGGCCCCATTGGACCCCTCCCCCCTCCTCTATTGGGCTAAAGCAAGCCCGCGCCTTCGAAGCTCTGCGAATAGGGCACTACCCTCCACCAGAGTTCGTGGCCGTAGTCTAAATGCCAAGATGAACCCTAGTTCAGGTTACTCAGAGCTCCCTGTGCATTTTCTTTCCCCATCGATTCCTCTCATGGAAATTTAATCTATCCCTAGTTTATTATTTATTTACCCAAATAATAACTCAATGAATGTATCAATAAACTATCCATATTAAAATATACACAAATCACAATTATTACATGAACATCGATAAAATGAAATAATAAGCATCCATAGATTGAAATAATGTTCTTATACATCCATTAATTTTCATATACAAAGTATTTATCACATGTGAATGTGGCCTATGAAATGAGCCTTAAAATATTCAAACTCTCCACTCTAAGTACCACTAGAACTCCTATATGAGTTTCATTACACAAAGTAAGTGTCCATTATCCAATAATACAATATAACACATTCAAATTCAAACTATTTAGATCATTATTTGTATAAAATAAATAACATAGAAATAAATGGTTTTGAACCACAATTTTAATTACATATATGAATCTACTAACCTAATTCGAGTCCAAATGCAAGTAATCTAGGATTAGGGTCTGATGAGTTTGGGTTTGCTTCTCCCCTGTTTGTGGCTCAAAGATTAGGGCCTGCAACAATGGGCCTACATCGTGAATGCCTCTATACCTATAATTCCACTAATGCGTCAACATAACTACGAAATCGATAACATTGTACATATGGGCCTATGCACACAATTTCAAGGACAAATTATAATAATTTTATGAATTAATTAACATGCACGTAACTTAGAAAAATAAAATATTGAAATCTTAGGAATAAAAAAGTCTACCTCAACTACTCATCCATGTAGTTGTGTTATGTCTACATGTTATCACAAACATATTGATATAAATGAAATCTAATACAAAGTAAATTACTATAAACAATTATGCATATAATTTGATGACAAGAGTCAAAAGTTTAGTATATATGTACTTGGTCTTTGTCACATTGGTCGTGCACCCTCCAAGTGTCATAGATGGCATCATGACATGTACATGGATATGAAAAGTGATGGTCAATGGGTAGACTTGTGAGAAATGAATCATCATATAATGGAACTAGCAGGTCAGGAGGAAATGGTGCAAGTATGCTCATCTCTCCATGCAATGTAACATGCCATTTGACCAATGTCATCCACATGTTAATCACATGGTATCCCTGGTATCAACATCGAGCTGCGACAACTCCTCTAGGTCTGTCCACAATACCTTGCTCTGAGATGATAATGGAAATATTATCGGAGGTGGTGGTACATTCCTAGGGCCCCTTTGAGCTATAGGAATTTACATGGTAAGTTCCTCAGATAGAACACCAAAGGACACAACTCACAAACAAATCAGAGATCAATACACCAATATTCTTGACGGGGTTAAAACCCTCAAAGAGGGAAACAATCCACAACCTAAGCCAACGCGGCCACTTTAGGAAATTTATTAATAAAAGAATGAAAATTTACATAAGCTTCTCTCATGAACGGTTACACTACAAATGACCCTCCATGCCCTTTAAATAGAGATCATGGACTAATCGGGTGTTAAGCCACTGATCAAGTGTCAGTAATACCAAGGAGAGAATGAATCATCAGATCACTTCATGTCTAGAACATATCGTGACCATCGGATTGTAAGTTACAAATGTACATAGTAAAGAAAAACACTTTACCTAACTCTACACTAGACCAAGTTATACTTAACTATTTCCTATGTGTCAGAATATCCTAACATCACCCCCCTTAAGAAAAACTTGGGATAGGATTGAAGGATGTACAAATATGACACAATAGGAGAAGGAAGGAGGCATTAGAGCCTATCCCCCCTTAGTGGCAACTTCTTGAACTCCAACCATAAATTGAAGTTTAGTAAACTTCGCCTCTATGAGAGCCTTTCTAAAGATGTCTGCAACTTGATGATTGGTTGAAGAATATTGCACTTCAAGAACATGGTCATGAATGAGCTTTTTGATGAAGTGCATGTGTAGTTCAATGTGTTTTCTACAATGTTGTTGGACTGGATCTTTGCATAGTTGAATGACACTTTGATTATCACACCAAAATGTAGTCTGATGCTGCTGCTGAAAGCCAAACTCTGTTAGGATCTGACGAAGCCATAGGGCTTCCTTAATAGTTTATATGGCACCATGATACTCTGCTTCTACTAAAGAAAGAGAAATGGAACTTTGTTTCTTGAAAGCCCATGTAATAGGTCCAGAACCAAGAGTGAACACATAACCTGCAGTAGACTTCTGATCATCGGGGCCACCACCCCAATCAGAATCAATGAAACCAACCAATAGAGGAGATGCTTCTACACTGTAATGAATCCAAAACTGAATTGTACCTCTAACATAACAAAGCATTCTTTTAGCTGCTTTCCAATGACTTTCATGTGGGTTTTTCATAAATCGGGCAATAAGGCCAACAAAAAAGGAAATGTAAGGATGGGTATGGGTCAGATACAAATGTTTTCCTACAAGCTGACGGTATAAGGTAGCATCAACTTCAGGAGAAGTACAAGTGACTGAAAGTTTGGCTCCAGACTGAAAGGGAGAAGGGGTTGGCTTATAGTCTTCCATGTGAAAGTGGCGTAGAAGATCACATGCATACTTGGACTGGGAAAGGGAAATACCTTCCTTGGATTGCAAGACTTGAAGACCAAAGAAAATAATGCAAGTGTCCTAAGTCTAATCATTTCAAACTTCTTTTTAAGGTTGGACTTCACATGTTTATAAGGTTGGGATCACTACCAATAAGGATAAGATCATCAACATAAAGAACAAGAATGATAAGAGACTTGCCCACTTTCTTGGTGTAGACAATATTGTTAGAATGACACCTAGAAAAGAAAGTATCTAAAAGAAAGATATCCATTTTGGCATACCAAGGCCGAGGGGCTTGCTTGAGACCATAAAGGGATTTCCTAAGCCGACATACAAGGCTGGAGTATTTTTGTATAAAGCCAGGAGGTTTTTCCATATAGATTTCTTCATGCAAGTCCCCATGAAAAAAGGTAGATTTAACATCCATCTGTTGGACTTCCCATTTGAAAGAGGCAACAAGGGAAATAACAAGGCAGATAGAGTTAATTTTGGAAATAGGGGAGAAGGTTTTAGTATAGTTAATGCCTTCAACTTGTGAAAAACCCTTAGCAACAAGATGAGTTTATGTTTATCAACTTTTCCATTTGGTCCATACTTGGTTCTGTAAACCCATTTGCATCTAACATGTTTTCTTCCCTTTGGAAGAGGAATAAGATCCCATGTATCATTTGCCAATAATGAACGATATTCTTCATTCATAGTTGCATCCCAATCTCGATGGCTTGAAGCTTCTAAAAAGATGTCAGGATCATAATTCGCTAAAGCTTGAGCCAGTAAAGAAGAGGCTCTATTGAACTGAGAACATGTACATCGCTGATCTATAGGATCACCTGTAAGAGCACCTGCTACATTTTGAGTAGCACGAACCCATTTTGGACGCTGAGGAGCTGAAGGAGGATCCTGAGAAGGTGGGGGAGGATTTTCATCCTTGTTGTCATCATCTAAAGAAGAAATATTTTCAGAAGTAGAAGGGATAGAGAGAGGTGGCACATCCGCTGAACTAAGCTCGTGGGCCGATATATTTTCAGCAAACTTTACATCTCTTCTAATGATAACATTTTTGGACTTGAGTGGAATAATTCTATATCCTTTGACATCTTCAGAATATCCAACAAATTTGTTTTTTCATTCTTAGGTTGTAAGGCTTTATGTTTCTCATCAAGAATATGGGCCCATGCTTCACTTCCAAAAACATGAAAGTGACTTACATCTAGTTTAATTGATCTCCATGCTTCTTCTCTGGTGATATTATTTAAAACCTTAGTAGGAGTGCGATTTACTATGTAATTTGCATAGTTAATTGCTTCTGCCCAAAAATTAAGACTAAGTCCTTTAGACTGAAGCATACAATTAGCTATTTCCTTTAAGGTGTGATCCTTCCTTTCAGCTACACCATTTTGTTGTGGAGTATATGGAATAGTATGCTGCATTTGAATTCCATTCTCAATGCAAAAGTTGATGAACTTGTTGTTAACATATTCTCCACCATAATTAGATAGTGTTTAAATTAGGATAAATGCATGTGATTATTAGTTTAGATTATATTACTTTTAGCTTAAACATTACTCCAAAATATCACATATCACCCCATCAAAACTATTATAAATTAGATTGGGAAACTGGTCCCATTATCCCCAGTGGGAGCCACTACAAGAAACGAAAAAGGAATTGCCAACCAAGGTCTGGACTAGGTGGTTTTCGCCCATGTTGAAGCAACAATTTTCGAGGCTTCAACAGGTTACCATCTAGGTCTAAATCCTCTCATAGAGAGGAAAACCCACAAAATATCTTCTTATAGAATATGTTCATTGAAAACTTCCAAGACCACGACCTTGACCCAAGACCAAATCTTCCAAGTGATGAGCCAGCCAGAACCCCAGACCAATTCTCCACAAAATGATTACTGAGGAAACCTTAATTCCTCCAACATATCTTGACTTGTGAGTTGCTCAAACACAAAATTTCCTCCCTCGCTAGCCTCTACAAAATTCGGTATTCCTTCCATAGACTTCGCTAGATCATATCTCTAGAGTGTTGAACCAATAGTCATTTCATCATTTTTCTTCCTCAGAAAGTGATATTATAGTTCACATCTAGCTATCCTTTATACAACTCCCTCTTTCAAGTCATACTTCTTTCAAGATCTTCCATCCAATCACATGAGTACTAGTTGTAGTTAACTTTCTATAACCCTCTTTCGGTAGCTCTTATTCAACTCAACCATATGAGTTCAAAAATCAAAATGAACGTCAAAGGAAGGTTACCTCTTTATGATGGCCCTTTTACATGAACTAATCATCATAGATCTCAAGCATGGCTCCCTCTTGAACACGATTATCAAACCATCTGTAACCTACTATCATATTTGTCCTTGTGGAGTACATAAGCTCCTTAGACGAAGTACCAAGGCAACAACCCAATGGAGTCTCCTATCATTCTTAAAGTGAATCTTCTTCATATAGTAGGATCAAGGAGAATCCAATATATTTTCTTTATCAAGGTATTTCCTTCAATATTCATCAAATTATTTACCGAAAAATATCTTAGCCAATCATCTAACCCTGCTCCTCATTTTCAGGATGAGGTCTATTGTGCTGTAACTGAAACAACAAGCTTAAGAGGTGAGGTTCATGAATTATTCTGTATGCTATTATTAACTCTTCCAGGCATCCACAATCACATAATTAGATCATAAATATATAAAATTTCCCAAGAATCCAAGGGTCCTTACAGTTCCCTCCTTTCATCATGCCTTCCAAGACAAATTATTTTCCCATTGTTCTTCCTTTACTTCCTGTACCTGCAACATTCATTGACAAGCACACCCAAGTGAAGTATACAATAACAAAACATGATGTTAATATGTCAATCTAAGGTTACCATCGGACTTAGAGGTTGTATTCCTAGGCTTTTCAAGTGACAAACCTAGACCAAGGGTTCCATATCAAACTTATCAACCTTATCATGCCTACTTGACATGAGCTATAGATTGTGCAAAAGCCTAAAGACCAACGGTTAGGAATTCTTTGAGGGAACAAAGTTGAGATTTCCATATGACTAGGGTTTTACTTATTCCATTGAAAGATTCCAAATGTCATTATCTTTATCAATAGATTTAAAAACAAACCCTAGTACTACTAACCCCACAATAGTTCATGTTGGACCCTTAATAAAATATACCATACATATCTCATGGTTACATATCTTTGTTTTAGTAGCCTACAATTCCATATGCCATGGATTCCTCAATTTTTTTCCTCAAGGTGTACATCTTGCTTATCATTTCCTACTTCAGGAATAATATACTATTTTATTCTATTTGTTTATCAATGATGCACAGATATAGAGGACTGAAAATAGCGATATATCAATTACCTAGGAACCTCCAGAGGTTTTCAAAATGTTGACAATGACAAACTCATCTTTTAATATCAACAACTGATGTAACAAGAAGCTTCCTTTAAAGAGATGAGTATCATAACATTGTAATCCTACTTACTCCCTCTGGATTGCTATCTTTTTCAAAGTTAACAAACCTTTACTTCTCTACCATCCACTTTGCATAGGTCACACTCGACTGACTGTTATCGGTGTAATAATACTTCTAATGCCCAAAAATTTTCTATAGAGAGTTGAACTATAATGACTATCAACAATCCCAAAACCATTTGACACTTATGGTGCCATTCTCACAAATATGTGACCTCACCTTCTGGTTGTAGTTAGTATTTCTTAAAACGTGAAAATTTCATTACTTTACCTTCATATTAGAGACCCTTTGATCCATAAATTTCCATGGATATCCCACTGGATAGTTCGTCACAACAGATTTGATAATATTATATTAAAAATCTGAGATTCTACACTATTACAGTTTTATTTAATTTCTAGATTTGTAGATCTTACTGTAATTAGTGCATGCATGTAAAAGTAAATTATGAATAAAATAAGAGAATGAAAAAATAAGCTCACACACACAAAAGACACAAGATATGCTCTCTGGGAAACCCTTTCGGGAGAAAAGCTAGCTCGAAGGTGAGGCCGCTTCGCTCTCTTTCTCTGTCTATAAATATGGTTGCATGTACAAAGAAGTAATGGCTGTGGCCCATGTGATGCTACAATGCACAAATCCTCTCTGTGTGCTCTACCTCCTATCTCTCCCGGCTATCTTTGCTCAGATATGGAACAAATTCTCTCGAAAGAATTAAATTCCTCTTCCTCCTAGTGACCCAGTTATAACACAACCCGATAGCCTACTAGTGGTTAAGTTTGAATACATTAACTCTTAACTAGAGTTACAAAATATACTATTCTAGAGTCTTTTACATCACAAACACGTGGCTAGCCTATTTTACATGAATAATGGGGGCTGACGTGGCATCCTCCCGAACTATAGGTGTGAAAATAGGAAGGTCAACTTTTGAGTGACATAACTTTTGCATACAGACTCTAATTGATGTGATTCTTGTGCCATTGGAAAGCTTTCTATGTGTATAATAGCATAAAAGAGTGCTGCACTTTAGTGGAAATTTTTTATTGCTAGAAAACATGGTTTGATGCCTCAAAATGCTCTTGAAAGGTTTCAGACCCCGTTTTGCTAAACTGGGTCCTGCCAATGAAAACGGTCCCGTGAGCTGATTCCTCCACTTTTTCCACTCCAAATACATCGAGATGGATGAGAAAAATATAATGATCTAATTCGGATAACCCTTGACTATTTCTTACAAGGCTACACCAGCCAGAAAACCAGACCATTTCTCTGTAAAATTATGACTGAGGAAACCTTAGTTCCTCCAACAGATCCACACGTATGAGTTGCTCAAACACAAATTTTCCTCCTTCGCTAACCTCTACACAATTCATTCTTCCTTCCATAGAATTCACTGTATCAGTTCTCCTTTCTTCTTTGTATGGATTAGATTGATATCACTTTCCTTTTCTCTTTCAAATGAGGAGAGTGAGTTTCTTTTATAGGCTTTTGAGGAGGTGAATTAAGCCTCTCTTGGTTGACATGAAGAGGGTTGACCGACCCATCACTTGGAGGCTTCTAGACATGACATTTTACATTAAATATATATTTTTTTCTTCTTGTTACATGGGCCCTCGAAGGGCTAGTACATCATGACCTTGAATCTTTACTCAACAATAAGAACCCCAAAGAACTATCTTGGTGCTTTGACCTAGGACCATGACATGATGGGCAAGAAACCCATTTCAATAATTTTTTTTTTCTTTTTACAAAACAAAATTCTTTTCTTTTCATTTTACAAGTACATCAATAATTACATCAAGTCATGACTCAAGAACAATTATGAATTCCGACACTATTTACATTTCAACATCACCAATGATTCTTTTGATGCTGCTACTCTTCAAAATTTTAGTAGAGACTGTTACTCACTCAAATATTTTCTTCAAGAGGGATACTTGTAACTTTTTTCTTCTTTTAGTGTAGGTCGGGTCACTGACTTGTATAGGATTGAAGTGTGTATATATATATGTATATATATATATAATATATATATATATATATATATAATATATATATAATATATATATATATAATATATATATATATATATATATATATATATATTATATATATATATATATATATATATGCCAATATTGAAATTGTAACTATTCATAGAAATTACACACTACAAATTCTTGTCTTCTAAGGTGATTGTAGCTCGATGATAGGCCTAATGAGCCTTAGATATCGGTATCCTTTATGCATAAAAATAAGGTGGAAAATATTGGTTCCTATTATCGAGGAACTATAATACACTTATGCTTAGAAGGTGTTCTTTATTCACAGTGGCTGATGTCAATTATTCTAGTCCTCCAAATAGGACTGCAGGATGGTTCCTAAACATGCTCATTACTTCGTCTTCTTTTAGAAGACGGTAGATATAACTTAGAACTTTATGAGGAATATGTCTTGATATTTAATGATACTTATGCTTAGAATTTTCATCCCTTTGGTGATTGATTAAATTTTGATTTCATGTTATAAAACTGTCACAAATTCGAGGTTCCTATACCATTGTATAGGTTTTGTATTTTATCAAGATAAATGTAACAATCTCTTTTGCTCTCTTGTAAGGAGTGTTCCTTGAGAAACCCCAAACATTAACTAAGTCACCTACAGTTCTGAGAATTCAGATCACTGTGATAGAACATAGTTTAGATTTTTCTTTGATGACATTTACAAGATTCGAGTACTTTTCTTCTTTCATTAGAATGCTCGACCTAACATTTTAGTCTTCTAGAACAAAGCTCCTATATATTCTTTAATGATTTTTCGTTGTCTAGTCAAAGTTCTGTGGCCTAATAAATGCGACTAGGGTTTATTAGAGTGCCTAGAATTTGATTTTGTATCTTCTAGAATCTCGTTCATAGGAGACTTATCTTCCTCTTCTTGTCTTGAGGCCTTAGTGACCTTCTTACTACCCTTGTGCAAAATAACCAAGCTATGATACCATGTTGAGAAATTTAGGGCATTATGTGAGTTAGATTCTTCAAGTGGATTTATCTTACCTTTGACATTTTCTTGTGGTTGTTCTTATCTCTTTATTATTTATTTCTTTCAATTTTTTATGTTCATCAAGACAAATTCCAAAGAAACAAGGACACAAGATGTAGTCACAAAGCCAGGGAAAAACCCCTATAAAGGGGAAAACCCCTATGAAGGGGAAAAGCCTAGTAAACACTTTCTCTAATAGATTAGATCAATTTAAGACAAATTTGACCCTTTGGCTAGAGACCCATTCCATTGACCAAGTCATCCCTTACTAAGTTCTTGATCCTTCCTGCAACTCTTATTCTTGTTTTTTGCACTTTCCATTCTCTAGGATCCTCAGCCCTCTGAAATTAACTTCAAAAATTAGGTTCTCCATGATCTTCATTTCTTGGATTGGACTCCTCTTTATATAACTTCACATGACCCCTTCCTGCTTCATAAAAATTGTAGATTGAATGTTCTCTTGTCCAATTGTAGATACAAACTCTCTGCCACATTACAGATCCATATTCTTTGTTCTATTACAGATCCAAACCTCCTGTTATATTGCAGGTCTGAACCATCTGTTGTATTACAAGTCTGAGCTTTCTGTCTCTTCAAATTGGTCAATATTCCTTTGCTATTTATAGTGGTTTGTCACTACACTTTGGGCCAACGTGAACAACTGTCTTGAGACCGAATTGTATACTTGTTTAGAGGCTGATTCTAAAGGATATTTGGTAGTATTTTGTAGAAGAAAAGGGCTTACTTGGTGGAGGAGTTTGTTTTGACACAAAAGTAATTTTATGACTTATGATTTTTACTCAATAAAATAACCTAGAGCACACAATAGGTGCTATGACCTAATTACCATTGACATAAGCATGAAACCCATGATTTCGTAAGTGAATCCATTTCAATAATTTTTTTTTCTTTTGAAAAATCATGAGTCAAATACAATTATGAATACCGACAAAAGTTACATTCTTCAACACTTTGTCCTGGATGATCTGATCCCTCTCTCTCTATCTTGAAGATTTAGAGACCCTATCTTCATAATCATTGAAACAAGGATTTGTAAAATATGCGCATACATTTCGATACTTGAAGTGGAAACCATTTGACAACAAATTCCTTAGTGATTTATTTTCTTCTCTTTCTTGGGCTTATCCTCACTAGGATTTGATACCATGTTAATTTTAGTTAACATGTTCTTTTCTTATAACCTTTACTTGAATGTTCCATATTAGCCCATTTAAAATTTCATTTCATTTCCAATAAAGATCACAAAAACCATTATCACATTGACAGTAACTAAAGAAAGAACAATAAACATGAATGTAGAAGAGAAGACAAGACAAGAGGACACCAGGATTTAGGCTTAAAGCCAAGGCAAAACCCCACAAGGGGGAAAACCCACAGATCTTTTCTTCTTGATAATATCAAATGTTCAGAGAGAGAGAAATCCAAAAGACTACAATGATACAAATTAAAATTCAATAATCAAATTGACTTGCCAATATGATGATCCAATACCACTGCTCATAGTCAAATAGATGGCCCAGTCAAAGTCTGCAATTCTTCCCTCAGTCAACAATAATAAAAATCTGCCCTAACCAAAAATTAAAAGGTTGGTAAAACTCTTCCAAAAAAAACTTGGTCAAAGGAGAGAGGAACTCAACATCTCTTGATAGTAAAAAAAAGAAGAAAGTCAACCTTAAAGTGGTCAAACTTGGTCAAATAGAAGGTCAACCCTGTAGTCAAACTGCCACCTTAGGCTTGTCATTAATGCACATTAAACCTACCCAAATTACCTCAATTCATGTGCCATTCAATGCAGCCTAGTAAAAAAGAATCAACCCTCTAAAAATTGGATTCAAAATAGGTCAAATGAATCTTGGTCAATACAGGCTGAAAAGAAAATACATGACAGAGATAAAGTGCCTAGTCAAACTCTCACATGTGTGAAGAGAATAACTTCCTTTGGAGGTTGAACCATTTAGAAGAAGATAGAGAAATACATGTGATGTGAAGATGCCAAAATGAAGTTTACTTGACCTTTATTTATATAAGTTAATGTATTTAATAAAATATGCCATACATACCTCAATGTTACATATCTTTGTCGTAGTGACCTACTATTTTGGATGTAATAGTATTTCTATCACTGTTATTTACAGTTTGCATCAACTCAATATATTATTTACTATATCTATCTACTAACCTCTTATTGTTTCAGGATCAATATGATACTCCTCTACTGGTAGCTCATTAGTGGTGCATAGATCTAGAGAACTGTAGACAACGATATCCCTTTTACCCAAGAAATTCTTGAAATGATGGCTAATAAAACTATGTTGTACTGATTCTAGTTATTACTGACAGCTACTGATGTAATGAAAACTCTTTCCCATGATGGAACAAAGTTGAAGACATCCTGATCTTTAGTTGTAGGCTGACAATGAAAAAAACCTTTCTTCAAAGAGATGACTGTCACAATGACCCTACTTACTGCATTTGGACTGCTATCTCTTCAAAATCAATAAAATGTTATTTCCCTACTTGTAACTTTGTGATGCACAAGTCCCACAAAGTTGACTACTACAAGTTCAATAATATTCCTTATGCTCGAAAATTTCTACAAAATGTTTACTTGAGTATTAACTAAACAAAAAATTGTCTTGCACTGAATGTTATGACATTACCACTGCCTATAGCTTTCTTCTTTCCAAATCAACCAATTATATTATTATACCCTTGAATTATGGCTTTCAAGCATAGACCCTTATTCTTGTTGACAACTTTATAGATCTACACTCAAAATCAATTGCAAAAATAATACCACTATAAATTCAAATAGATGTACCTTTCAATGAAGATCAGATCACTGATTTGCATAGGCTTAGTCTGTGTATTTTTATATGCCAATATCATCACAGAACCTACACAATTTTTTTTTCTCCTTATGCCGCTTATACAAGTCAACAAATTCTATCTTTATCAATGGTGACTATAGCTTTGAAGATAGGTCGAATGTGCCTTTAAGGGATTCAATCTAGGTCTCTTTTGCTCAAAATTAGAATAGGAGGCTCGATTCACTTTTCAAGATGATTGATGTTTCAATTTATGTACTTTTGAACCGTGTTTATACTAGAAGAAGAGGAGATCTATACTTGTTTCTTTATAAGATTGAAATTACTCCTTATAGATTTCCAATTACGCCATTATTCTAGAACTGATTTGAGACCAATGAGAGAACTGATCTGCACTTGCAATATGACAATCTAAAGAAGGAACATGCTCAAAATTTCGATGTCTTGATGCATAGGTGTAGAGTATGGTTTTTGGAATTATTTCAACAAGACTTAAGCTCAAAACGAGGTCATCAATACCCTCAATCTTGGATCGCTTTTATGCACAGGTGTATATTATTTCAATAGTGATTTCAACTCCCTTTAAAAAGGTGACAATGTCAAACCTTTTAGGGATTCCAAAAGAGACTGATGCACATTCCTTTCAACTTGAGACTATTATCACTCACAACTTGTCCAAAACCAAGGCTTTATAGATGAATTTAGGATCCTTTCATATGCAGATGAAATTTATATGTCTTAATCCTATTGTAACAATACTAATGCTTACAATGAAACTCGGCCTTGAATTTCTATGCACATGTATAGAGAGAGGATCTCGGTCCTCTTGAAGTCATAAAGGAATACTTTCTTCTAGGATTTACAATAAAGGTTTATGCTCATAATACTTTGGTTATACTCAAAACCTTTTTGACGAAAATTTGACATATTTCTAGGATGATAGATAATAAGCAAACCTTATGACGTCTTGACTACACTAACATGAAATTTTGAAGACTTTAGATCTTGTAAATTTACCTCATAACTTTGCTTACTTTTTCAAGATGCTTGGCATTTCTTGAGCTCCTCAAATATCCTTTCGGTCCATCAAGATTAGAGTCCTTAATCTCTCTCTCTCTTCTTGAATAAGTATTAGGTTATGTCATAGAGAAGAGGGATAGTAGAATGATCCCAAAGCTTTGCTTTCTTGTTTAATAGGTTTGGTCCAGGGAGGGAAGGTCTTATAGCTATTCGTTCATCAAGAAAAGTGCTTATATCCATCCAAAACACCTTTCTCATTTATGTGTATACTATCGACCTTATATTTGCAATTAGGGTTAGTAATTATGCCCATATTTTTGTTTCTTATTTCCTTCACAAATTGAAACTAGGGAATTAACTCTTATTGAGATGAGATGGTGCTATGTTGATCTTCTTTTTTGCTCTCACTTCAAAACTTGGCTCTGCTACCATGTTGAGAAGTCTAGGGCAGAGAGTTAGGTTAAATATTAACTTGATTTCTCTTTAATGTTTGACACTTTCTTGAGATTTAGATCCTTCCATGGCTTTGGTTACATATCAATGTGATGGGTCGATCAATGTGATTGGTCGATTATAGAGGGTTTAAAATACCATATATCTGATAAATTCCTGGTATAAGTCAATTAACTCAGTTAGGAACACCAAGAGCCTATAATTAGATTCCTGTGTTAAACTAAGCCTTTACATAATCCATGTCCATGATAAGTCAACCATTTACTACTTTTTATCCCTATTCCACTCCACCATACACTACCACATTCCTAATTTAGGTGCTATCTACTCTGACTTCAATGCCTAATCATAACAATTTGTGATTATGATGAATATTTAAGTGCATGTGTGATGGGATGTACGAATTGTGCTTCCCACATTGTCTATCAATGATTATAACCTTAAAGGGGCTTGTACTGGTCTATCTCATCATCTCAAAATGACCCGAAAAATGAAAATTTACAATTTCTGTCATCATCACTTCACACTATCTCACAGATGACCCTTTCTACGGATTATATGCATGAATTTATGGAAGGAAATCACCTCTACCTATCCCATGATTGATTATGATAACAAGTGAAGAAAGGACAATTTACAGATATTTGTTGACAAGATCCCCTACTTATAAATTTTCCTTTATTCACCTATTATCACAATTAATCATAGGTTATGTAGAGGGGATGGCCTGCGAGAAATACATGCATGTAATATGTAGAAGCGGTCATCTATGAGACAATGTGAAGTGATGATGATATACATGGTAAATTTTCATTTGTCGGGTTATTTTGAGATGATGATGAAAAACCAGTGCTAGCCCATTCAAGTTTATAATTATTGATGGGAAATGTGGGGAGGACAATTCATACATCCCATCAGGACATTATTCTCATAAGTACTCAAATTGTCATCATAATCACAAACTATTGGGAATTGACAACTAATATCTGTTAGAATTTTGTTAGACTAATATAGATTAGAAAATGAATCTGATATATAGATTAGTTACACCAGGTAAGATAGAAATTGACCCTCTTGTCCATCAAATAAAAAACTGAAAAAGAAAAATGAAGAGTTAAGGAGACAACTTTCCCTGTTTGAGAATCAACTTCAATTTAAGAAGGAAAATGGATTATATATGTTAGCTGAAGCAACGTAAATGGAATCACCCACTGAAACAACCTCAAATTTGTGTATGGGATGTCAACAAGTTCTTAAGGAATCCGTGCTTGAAGAATTAATTACTATGTCAGTAGGAGTTCAATTAGGAGAACAAAATGAAGAATTTCAACCTGCTGCTCCACAAGAACTTGCTAATGACATTGCTGCCACACAAGAACCAAAAGTTGAAGCAAAGTAGGAAGAATAAAAATATTCTTCTACTCCACAAGAACCTATTTATGACGCTGATATTACACAAGAACCAACAGTTGAAATATAGTAGACTTAAATTAATTTGGCTGCTGCTACAATGGAACCTATCGATGATGCTGATGTTACAAAAGAACCACAAAATGAGATAGTGCAGTAGGAGGAGAAAGGGGATAAATAAGAGTTTTTTGAGCTTAATAATATAACAACATCAAGAAAAACCCAGCTTAAGCCCGAAGAACTATTGAGGACAACATTTTTGCTTGGGCAAGTAGAAAAATGGAAG
The DNA here is from genome assembly GCA_000404065.3 of Pinus taeda. Taxonomy (NCBI): domain Eukaryota; kingdom Viridiplantae; phylum Streptophyta; class Pinopsida; order Pinales; family Pinaceae; genus Pinus; species Pinus taeda. The sequence continues at coordinate 24,784 of APFE031662517.1, read as the reverse complement.
AAGTTACCAGTCTTCCCCAAAGATAAAGTGAATTTTTTGACACAACATGAGGAGAAGGCTAGTAGTGTTAAGAAGGAACAAGATGAAAAATTGAGAGTTTAAGATTTTGTGAGAATTCAAAGAGAGAGGAAGTAGACAATGGTGCAAGTAAGGGAATTGCAAGAGGAGGTGCAACTTCTACAACATGAGAAGGAATTTATGTATGAGCTTATTGATGATTTACTAAGTTGCAGAATCTGTCCCCCATCTTATCCTTTATATGTACAAGAAAAAAAACTTTCTCTTTTAGTTGACAATGCTTAAGGAAAAGTGGCCATATAATACAAGGAAAATTCAATATTTCATGGAAACTTTTCAGAATGCTAATTTCTCGGAGCAACATTTGCTGTGTGAACTGTATTTGCATGAACTTGCTTGTTTTGGAGATAAATATTTCAATTTGACACCTTATGTGGGGGATGTTTAGTTGAGAGATTTTGTGTCTTTTGATCAGAACTAGGTAAGCAAGAAAGATGCATATGACACTATAGAAACCAATGAGAAATGAGTAAATTTTTGCATCAGAAATGAGTGTGACTATGATGATGCTATTTCTAGGGCATACAATGAGATATGGCCATTTACAACAATCAAATCATGGGCAATGGAGCATTGAAGTTTGGTTTTGCAGAGATGCCCAATGAATATTTAGGAAATAAAAGTGAGTGCATTAGAAGGGAGTAAGCTAAGATGGAATGTTTATCAACATGAGACGAGGGAAGAGGACCCCTATTATTATAAATTTTTATGAAATCTCTCTCTAGGGCTCCTTAGTATGTGGAGTGCATTAAGAGAAGTGGCCTAGATTGGATTGGAGTTAGATTTAAGTTTCCTCTTGTTTGGCTTCTGACTTATCAATATAACCACCCATATCTCTTTACTAACAAAGTTTGGGAAATGCAACTAGTCCTTTCCTGAGGCTACAGGGGTAGAGTAGAGGATATTGCAAGGGCCTATGATTTTTAAGAACTACACTCTCAGTATGTTAGGAACCAATCACAAAGGTTTGCACGAGGACATGCACATGCTTAAGATATGGGGAGATGTTGGGCCATGTAATTGTTACCTTTTTGCATTCAATTTCCTACTTCTTTTTCTCCCTTTTTGACCAACAAGACCACATTTTATCATTGTAACAACAATTATTCAGCTAAGTATGTTCTTTTATATATGTCACTTTCTTAGTCTAATTCTGTTTATGATTTGGAATAAGAAATATTGTCTTAGGCTATTTTTATTATAAAATTGACAATTAGGTTGTTTCAGGTTTAAGTGGTCTATTGAAGTTGCTGTTACAGGATTACAATCTCATTTTATTAATCAAGATTGGGACAAGGATTTGAGAAATGTTTCTAATACATGAACAATTTTAATTGGGCATGCTATCCTTCCTTAATCAGTCACATTGATTGAATCAAGGAGTGCATCAATTCAAAGCCAACTCAACCACCTGGAGATATTAATGGAACATACAAATCAATTAGTTAAGATTTTCTACAAAGTTATTGTAATTGAAGGAAACCATTACAACTTTAACCCTATCATGGAAACTAATTTATAGATGATCAAAATGTAATCTTACTATAAGATCACATGAGAATAGAAATATTCTCTTGATGATCTTCCTATTGTATTTGAAAATTATAAAGAAATGAGCTTTCCTCCCGCGAGGGAAATGAAGCAAAGAGACTTAGACATATATGATTGGAAGAAAGGGGAAGAACCAATCATTGTAATTCTGATTCTTTGTTAATGAAAATCTCAACCTTGTGGCATCATCTCTTTCTCTAAGTAGTCCGTGTGCTATTTAGTACATCGGACCCTGCTGAGGAGGAAGGGCACTCCTTCTTCTCAGGGATCACTGGTTAAGTAAGATACAATAATTATTTGTATTAATTCTTCATAGTTATGTGATTACTTAATTGTCAACTTTATTTATGACTTATTGATTGCAGAGAGATTTTGAATGGTGTGACAATATAAGTCCTGGACTGGTCCCTCTTATTAGTGTAGCAATGAGTTATATATTTTATGTTATATATTGGATTTAACTTTGTTTTAACATGTGTGTTCAACATTTGATTGAGTGATTAATGGTTTGCAGGAGTGATGTTTATGAATGAGAGTGGTTGTGTAACATAGTGATTTATTCTGCAATTGTGTGACTCTTTTCTAATTGTGTTGAAGAGTGTAACAACTTGAATGTTTGTTGAAAGTGACTTTGCAACTAACTTGGTGTGAGATTCATTATGCTAGTTATCATTTTCCTTTGCATAGACTTTGCATGATAGTCTTGTAAAAATAAAGTGTACCTGGATTGATAATTAATTTAAGAGTAAACAATTGCTCTGATTTAAAGGAAAAATTGTTTCGTCTGAAAAAATCCTTTGAATATATTCAAGATCCTTCATGCATAGCTCATATTAATATGATGAAATTTTCAGTAAATTCATTCAAAAAATGAAAATATTTACTAATTCACCTCATCGAACTATCAATAGAGTACATGAAAAATTTAATAAATGTTAATCCACTAGGCCAACAAGCCAAGCATTCAATATTCATGAAGCACTTTAGAGAAAGAAAACTTCCCTCACACACCCTCAACCTATGAAAATTTGTATCTCTAGGCATCAATAGGATTAGTCATAAGTGGAAGGTTCTGCATCAATGATATTAGTCGTAAGATCTCCATAACTAGAGAACCTTTTATGTTTCTTACTTTCTCTGGATGTGCCATGTGGAGCTAAATGTACTTCTTCTTTTTCCAAGGTAGATATAAGCCATGCTGGTCTCTTCTTGATCTCATAAACAACAACTAGTTCAATAGGTTCATAAGGCCATTCTGCCTCTTTAGGATGTTTTGTAGAACTTGAAGTTTCTTCCTTAGAAGGCTCATGAACTTTTTCATGATCAACATCCATGGAAACTTATTTATACTTCCACTATGAAATCTTCTCATGAAAGCTGATGTCCAGCTGCCCTCAACCTTTCATTTCTCTTGAATGTAGATTCTATAAGATTTTTATGATTCACTATAACCAACAAATATTCATTTCTTTCCTAAAGGTTCTAGCTTCTTCCTCTTATCCTTAGGAACATGGATGTAAACTAGGTAGCCAAAAATTCTCAATTTCCCAACCTTTGGCTTCTTTCCAATAAATGCTTCTTCATGAGTCGTATCTTCCAAAATTTGATGATGTCTTCTATTATGAATGCATATAGCTGTTAAGGATGCTTCCTCCCATAAGAACATAGGCAAATCTTGATCATGCATCATAGCCTTGAAATATTCTTCAATGGACCTGTTCTTTCTTTCTGCCCCTCCATTTTGTTGGGGATTATAGGGGACAATCAAATCCCTCATAATCCCAACTTCTTTATAGAATGGAACAAGTTCTTTTGGATTGTATTCTCCTCCATTTTCAGATATTATTTCCTATCAAGGTCTCTACTTCAACCTTGAATTCTTGAAACTTGGTGAAGTGTTGAGGGATTTGCTCCCCTAGGGATTTTGGGTGGAAACCCTAGCAGACTGAAAGTTGTCTAAACAGAGAAACACACATTCACACAGCCATTATGCTATGATAAGAAAATTCTATAGTAAGAGGGGTGTACCTCAGGTCCTATGTTCGATAAGTTCCTTAAGGGTCCAAACCCTTCTTCAAGTCCCTTTCGCTCCTTTGTCCTGCAAAACAACCAATTCCAAAGAATACAGCAGTATATGGACAAATACTTATAAAGAAATCATCTTCATGTTATAAAGGAAGGTAGTTAGTTATGAACTTTAAACAACCATTCACATATGGATTCAAACATGAACATCATAAACATAAAGAAGAAGCATATCAGGAACCAAGACGTGTTTCTTTATTATAGACAAATAGAATGTACAAAAGGAGTAATATCACCTGAGTAACCTTTCGCACGCTCCAAGCAAAGCTTCCTTCCGGATCCGTCCAGCCTCAAGCCTTTAGCATATCTCCTTCCAAGACTCACTCCATGATGCCATAACTAGTGGATGAACATCAACACACAAGGAAACAAGGGTTTCCTGTACAAATGGGGGAAGTGCAGAAGGCACAAGGGTCTTTAGACCTGGTTAGGGGAAAAATCTCAGTATAATAACCCTTCTCTCCCTTCTATCCTCCCTTAAGCCTTCCCTTTGAGGTCTTTTTATACCTCTCCCAAAGTAGTTTTTTAGTTGGGAGTTGGTTGGGAACAGTTGGGCCACGGGCACTAACAAGTGATCAGCAGGTAAAACCCGCGATATCCGCCCGAAAATAAGGAGTTTTATATTTTTTTAAGTGTTTAATACATATCGCGGGTTGGGTATATGCCTACCTGCGTATACTTGCGTTTAACTCAGGGCAATGTCGCGTACAAGGAATAAAACACTGTTTTTTAAATTTGAGACCAGGTTTGGAAGGAGGGGTTGCCCTAGGCCATGAGTGCAGCATCACAAACCATAATAGTGATATTTGGAGCTATAATAGATTCCCCCTAATATATGAGGTCAGAAGGGGAACATGATGGCCGAAATATATTAAGCAAGTACATGGAAAGGAAATCTACCAAAAACTGAGGAGTACTTCACCAAAATTCAGCCTGCTAAGCCACAAAAGGAGATCAGAAAGAAACACCGTCTGAGGCGGGCATACCCATGCTCAGAGAAAGCAAAGCATGTCCACATATCAATTACAAGCGGATCCACTAAGTATACAAGTATAAATGACTGGAAAATACATAATGGATCATCTGATCATGATCGAACAAGTACATGTCTAAATATCACATATGAAACTGTCAATGATGCTGAGAAATAAAATGGATCATTGATATCAAAGAATGATCCCCAAAAGGTACCAACTGAACATGATGGAAAATGATGGTACTACACTGCAAACTCAGGTGCCAGCATATAGAATGTCACCATGACTGACTGCAACATATAAGGTGGAGTGGTATCAACTAGCAGCAACAGGAGCAACTGTCAAGTGAACCAATGAATGCTGATACAACCTGAGGTCTTCACCGACCGTCGTGGTATATTTCTACACCATGGGAATAAATGATCTGAAATCGACCATGTGAGAAATCGTTTGATTACCGGTCATTAATGTATACCGTTAACAAACGCGAGACTACTCACCGATAATGATAATGAGCATCAAGGTACCCAGTACATACTAACAAGTGCGAATAAATGAGCTGAAGTCGAACACCTGTAAGAATCTATCGATCAGGAGACAATGATGGTTTCCCACTGTCGATAGTGAAGGATCTGCCACTAATGACTGCAAACCCCAAGGTACTGCCAAATGGACTCTAGATCTTTTGCCCCAGAGCAATGAGTCGGAGTCGATAGGGAAAGATCCGCTAGAAGGAAGGCATTAAGGCATCCTTCATCAATCTAGCACGAGTGTAACCCGTAGGCCAATAATGTGGAAGGAATCAGACGAAGGAAGATGTAGTAACCGAACCGAGGTACGTTTCCGGTGTACACAAGATGTAGCTAGCGCACGGCAGAAACCCTCTGAACCAACCAATAATGAAAGCTGACATAGAGGCAAGGTATCCACCAATAGGGTCAAATGGAAACCAAGGTACTGCACAAATCCAAATGTGTGATAATGTAAGTTGATGTCGAACATAAGGGAAACCACTCAGTCAAAGACCCATGATATTGATCGATGTTGAGCACAAGGTGACCTATCAATAATGAAAATAGGGCTAGGGTGCAGCTCTAGGCTTGTCCTCAGAGCAAGATGTCATCGTCGATAAGGGCAAGACCCGCCAGCAAGAAGTCAATGGAGACCTTCTCAAACCAGCACGAGTAAAGGACCAATATAACTGATGTGATGATAGACATAGCACTGACAACCAGGGATGGCCGATTGAAAAATAAGTCAAGAGACACCGCAGAGAGGCCGACTCAGGCTAACTTCCCTTGAACAAAATCACGACTCAATGTGACTATATGGCAGCATATGATGACTCTGTATAAGTTCGTCCTGCAGGAGGCACGAACGAACCCTCCATATGATTGGAAGAGATAACCAATCGGGGGAGAACTGACTCAATAACAAGGTTAAGGTGTACCTAAGTCAAACTAAATCCCACCCAAATGGAGGAGACTTTGTTTTGAGTGCTTTATTCAAGGGTGACATGATTGATTCTAGCTGCCAACAATAAATGGAAATATTGTCCCGTTCCCACTCTTTTTGGAATATTTAATTTTTTTGTCTTTTTCTATTAAGCTTGAAAAATAATAAAAGAATGCTATGGTATAGTGGAAAGAATGAGTGTCAGTGAAACAGATGATCTAGTTCCTGGGAATGGAACATTCCTATGCTCAATGCAGGGAGGTGAAAACTGGTCAGTGACACTCAAAGGTACGTTCCTTCCATAGGTCAAGGTGTGTCAAGTTGCAGAAGTAAAAGGTGTGCAAGGTTGATTTTGCAGTCGTCATGGTCAAAAGTTGGCTTAAACACGAGTCCAAGTGAAGCTGACTCTAGGCCAAAAGGTGCAAGTGGTCAACATGCAGTGCAATAGTACAACTCAACACAAAGGAGCCTCTAGGGTATAAGGCCAGAACAAAGCGAAGAAGCTAAGAGGAATGAGTCTTCAACGCATAAGCCATGGCAGGACTACAGAGGACTCCCGAGCCTAGTCAAATTGGAGCAGCATGGGCAACAAATATCAGTGAGGTGCTAACTACAATGCCCATGTAAAGGATGGCTCTACCATCATGTCATGATTTCAAAAATCAGTGACTGAAGATGGCTTACAAACCATAACACGATGGGGTCAACCCTATGGCAGATATATCGGCGAATGAAGGCTAGCATGCATAATTCAACGGAAAAATGGTGTCGCTAACCTATATGCCAGTGAGAAAACGATACCTGCCATGACGGGTCAGCAGTCATGGAACCGTCTCGAAATTGTCGAAAAAACGTCCAAAATGTCCTGAAAAACAAACCATTCTCGACATTCCAAGCTCCCAAGTTAAAAGTCACATGAGGCCAAACAAAATAAAGTTTTGAAAAAAAAACAAAACCCTTTGCCTGCCGTGTGGAAGTAGCTGATCTAGGATATTTTCAATCAACATGCACCAAGTGGTGTCTACCTGTTTGAAAATTTGAGCCAAGCCTTTAGGTATCCTACAAAACAACCTATACATCCCTGAAAGATCATGTACCTGTACAAAAAGTTAAATCAGGAAGTCAGCTTGTTGACTAATGAATTATTTAAAAAAAAATGTTCAGAATCCCCAACAACACAGCAAAATCAAACGAAAATGCTATAGAACCTTGTCATCTCTTAGCAAGCCATGGCACCTTGAACGCTCCTTATCTAGAAGTCGACTCTCATACTTGGAAAGCAGTTCATTTTGTACTTTCTGCAACAAAAGCCAGGAACAGGAAAAAAAATTATCTCAGCTGTGCCTTAGATTGTGTGTATGATGGGTTATGAATCATGATAGTTATAGTAAAATATATGTAATTTACTGAGTAAAAGAAACAACAAAAATAATGATTTAAACAATAAGCTAAATGCAAGAACTTTAGATAATAGAAAGAAATTATTTTTAACATGCTCACTTCCAACAACTTTTGTTTACTGCTGCAATGTAAATAATGGGAAACTCTTTCGCTTTCTCGTTTCAGACACTCCTCGGCCTGTAATAAAAAAGGAGATATACATTAGCTTCTTGAAAGACCCAATATTCATTCGATACCAACACTCGACACATGTCAACAGCACTAGCACCTATTTCACCACTGACCTTAAGCATATAATCCGGACAAGAATATTCTAAAATCCATGATGCAGCCTTTCGGGAATAGTAAGAAGCAGTGTCTTCCAACATCGCTAACTCAAAGTCATTCTCATAAGCATCTATGTTATCCACAAACTCAAAGATGCCCAGAACATTATTCATCAAAGCTCGATCAATTTGCTTTCAAAACTTATAAAAGGGATTTTGGACTCACCATTTTTACCATTTGAGTTGGAGAGCAAAGATTTGGAGCAAAAGAAGCAAACTTCCCGTATACCAAATTCGACCATTCAAATTCTTCAAAAACCTCCAGGTAACTCTTATACTTAGCTTGCAATTGATTGTGACTAGTTTTAAGATTTTTAATTGATGTTTCACTGTTGAATTTTTGTCCAAAATTTCACTGTGGCGTATACGCGGGTTGGTAATATGAAACCCGCGTACACGCGGGCCCTATACGCGACTGTGTGCACAGGAACCCGCGTATATGCCGTGAACCAATTTTAAACAAAAACTAACGGTTGGAAATCATTTTTTTCTCAGAATGCCGATAACTTGGTGTGAAAGAGAGCAGGCAGCGGTAGACAATGAAGTCATGAATGATCCTCAAGCTTTGGATTCCTTACGGGGATGCGGTTTGCTTAAATTCTTCAAACTACCGAACATGAAAGCCAATGTACGTCTACTTGAGATGCTCATTGATTATTGGGACGTCGACGAGGAAGCCTTCATGATTGATCAAATGCCACTCAGGGTAGAAGTGGAGGATATCTATTTCATCACGGGCCTTTCCCGAAGGGGAGAGGTAGTACATTCCTGGGGCAAGACACGAAGCAGTCTCACCATAGAGGAATACGTACAGATATATTGCCCGGGACATCCTAAGAAGGTTGGGAGCTAGATTTCTATCACACATGTGGCGAGTTTATCTATGAGGATAATCCTATTCACCATAGCTCGAGTGAACAGATTGTCCTCTCTGCATCAGGCATCACGACTAACCATGAGCGTGGCAGTTGACTGTCTCACTACTGTGTTCGACTGGTGTACTCCTCTTCTAGCCAACATGAAGAGCCAGCTCACTTCTATCAAGAAGGGACAGACCAAGAACTTTGGGTATGGGACTATCCTGTGTACTTTCTTTTTCGAGAGGGTTCCCGCACTCTGCCCCAGGGTAGCAGTTTCCATCAGCACCCCACGTGATCCACGCATGGGCCGGTGGGCTGATCTGATGAAATGTCTGGGGGGTGGGGAGGTCCCAAGGACTGCTTTCAATGATGACTTCTTGGCCTGGTGGGATCAGTAGATCATCGTCGTGGATGACTACCCATATGCTGGGCTGGATTTTCGAGGAGATCCTGACCTAGCATTACTGCCGAATGTAGCATGGGGCGATTGGTAAGAATTTTTTGATTTTATGATTTTTTGGATTTTTCAAATATAATGATTCATTTTGAAAAATATTTTTGATGGGATTCAAATGACTAATATAATGATCATGTTCCAGATATTGGGCCGGTACAACCAGATGGGTTCCTGCGGCATGGATGGCGCGGCCAAGGAGCCGAAGAGGCGGCTACTGAGATAGAACGAACTCTAAACAACGTCTAGCGACACTTGATGAGACTGAGCTGCCGATTACTAATGGCTGCGATATAGGATCTTCCTAAGGATATGCAGCGTCATGTGGTTGGCCTGCCACGTGACTGGGATCACACTTTTCGGCGTGTGGCCAATGCGATAGTTACCTACTTGGCCGCTCATCTTGAGCCAGGGCATTAGATATGCTGGACATGATTATGGGCATTTGAGTCCCGATTTTGTATATTTTTGGACAACATATGTACACTCGAGATGCTTTATGATGATATATATATCTATATA
>APFE031662517.1:0-14503 GCA_000404065.3 Pinus taeda | reverse complement strand
TAGATATACAGTTTGACTTTTTGATGCTTGATTTTATTGTGATAAATGATTGATGTGCCAGTCTAATGCTTGATTAGCGATAGAATCAACTAACCAATTATGAGATCTTGGAATGTGCAAATAATTAATATAAACAAATGATCTTTGCAACAACCTCACCCTTAAATACTAGCGATATAAACATGAATCCCTTACCCGATAAATGTTGTTTAGTTGTGACACTACCAATTGAGAATCCAGATAAACTACCAACGAGTCGATCTCGTGAGAGATTTCCTCGGATAGAAAATTAATAACGGGGTATACTCAGCCATATTATTTGAAGCGGGACCAATGCATACGCCTCTTGATACCATCAATTGACCAGTTGGATAATAGAGTACCCAAGCTACGGAAGCGAGATTCCGAGTGTGCCGACTAGCACCATCAGCGAACCCAAAATAGACTAAGTCATCCATCAACACCTGCCACAGCAGACCAAAAAACATTGATATCAAAAAACTCTTGATGATATATGTATAAATATACATAATGTGCAAAGAAGCCATTGCCTAACTCCTACTTAAGCAAAGTACTTCTTTAGGTAGAGCCCATCAGGGGGCTCCACCAACTTGCTCCTAGAGATGTTTATAAGTACTATGATTGAACTAATCAATATACTTCCTTCGGCAAATAACTGTGTTGGAGCCAAAGAGACCATACAAACATCGCTAGTCACACTGGAGGACCAGGATTCGACTTCATGCACAAGGGAATAAAAATGTGACTGACGATGTAAATCTTCCAAAGGTCGATCTACTCTCGTCATTGCTTCGAATATCGCTTCATCTGATGGAAAACCAATATCCGAGCAATCCGATGGGTAAGTGGAATCAAGGGTCCAAGAATGAGCCACATCACCATCTATCTCTTTCCCAGAGGAAGGAGTAGAATGGTTATCTGTAGAGCTATCAATAAATTCACATGTAGGTTCTACTATAGACATAAGAGATTCTATTCCACCTGCCTTATCGTCATCCGATGTGGTCACAGATGAAGCTAAGGTTTCAGGATCTGAAGAATAAGGAGTTTGAACAAACTCTCTCCATAAAGGGTCCCTGGAGGATGAAATTGTATCTATTCTAGCCGTAGGAGGGGAAAGATCAAACGTACCCATTAATGAAGAGTACATCCTGACTCCTAAATTCTCAGTAGGCGGATGGGGGTTATCCACTAAGGGAATAGTAGAGTCCGAAGTTGCTTGAGGATCGACTGGAGAATAATCCAATTGATCAACCTTAATGATTTTCCCTTCATGAGGAAAGCAAATGACACGAAACAGAGTCGAAACAACGACGTCCATTTCGTATACCCCAGTTCCTTCCTAAGAGGAGATTATAGTCTAGGTTAGCATCTACAACTTCTACCTCAATATTAATGACCTTCCCTCCAACACACATAGGAAAGGCCGGGATAATCCCATATGGCCTATGAGAATGACCATCAAACACTGTCAGGAGGGTGGGTGAAGGAACAACTGACGGTGATCCAATAGCCTTCTAGCATGACATAGACATGACACACGTGGAAGCTCCCTCATCTATAACCGTCCGAAAAATATTCGTTTTCTGGTAGGTAGGCTTTATCTGAAAATCCATGTGATGAGGAAGTCTCTTTTTGACATTATTCATATCAAAAGTGAGAGCTAAGGAATTACTTGGATCCACTACCCCCATTGTCGATAGCAAGGCACTTCTTTGAGCAGGACATGACTGGAGAACCTCTCAAGCGGACATAGCACATGGACTCTGAGCCAGATCCTCAATAATGGAATAATTCTGGCTGCCCTAATATTAGGGTTGATAGTCGCACATTTAGCGGAACCTTTCGGTATCCGTGGTATAGTCTCAACAGAAGGTCACTCAATATGAAGTGGGTTTTTAGTTTTGGGAACTGACTTACCCTTGGAAGTTTCACCTTCACCATAATCGTATGACTGTGTGGCCAAATTGGCATGAGAACCAATCATGAAAACATTTGATGACTTGTCCCCTTCTTGGTTGCCCCCTGCGGAGGTACCATGATTTGAACTCGCGCCAGCAAGCATTTGCTGCCCTTGGGGAAAAGGGTTGGTTAACACAGCCTGAGAACTAGAAGTCCCTTGCTGCCCTAACAAGCACTGAGCATCTTGAATTTTGGGGCAAAGATGAGTTAAATGGTCTCCACTCCACAACTTGCATGGAAACTTGACTTTCTTTTTAGACTCATTTCTACCACCACCAGCATTATTGCCGAATTTATTTGCATCAGGCTTCCCATCCCGGTTCTTTTTCTTACCTCGTCCTTTCTTTTTCCCATTGGAATTTTGATTTCCTTTGGTGTTATCAGATTGGAAGACATTAATCGAAGAGGTTTGGGAAGCCAAAGGGTTAGACGATGTGACTTGGTTGTTAGAAGCAATTTGTAAAGACAACTTATGCAATTGGTTCAACAAGTTCACTGTATTCGTGTCTATCGACCCAACAATACCATCCGCGTGCGGACCTGGATTCGACTTAGCTACATCAACCTTAGACCCAGGAGCATCTGGCAAGTATTTTTGTAGGATCCTAGACTAAGAGTAAATCAATTCTAATTGTTGGGCCCTAAAAATGGCTTGCTCCTCAGAATAGACTCCACACATGGAGACATCCTTGGAGATCTCAAGTATTAAAGATTTCAAAAACCATTCGAGATGGTACTCCGGAGGGATTTCGGATTTAATGAGCCTCTTTCTCCATCTCCATTCCTGAATATGGTCAGAAATGTGAGTTGCCTTATCTTGACAAAAAGTGGCCAATAGTTCGGTTCCGGCATCATACCGGACAGACAACTGAAAATGATTTAAGAAAATATTGGCTAAGTCAACGAAAGATGTAAAGCTGCCCCCAGGCAACTCTATATACCATTTGGCCACATTACCAGTCAAGGTGCGTTGAAAGAGTCTCAACCTAACCGAGTCGTCGATAAGGGAGTTAGATGAGCACCACAAATGGAATGTGTTTACATGGTCGCCTGGGTCCTCACCACTCTTCCCTTTGAATTTTGGAATGTCCGAAGGGATTTTGGTTGGGACTGGAAGCTAGGCCAAATTGTACTTGATTGGATCGTTTGTTAACTTAGTGAGATCTGGCAAGTTCAAAGTTGCCAAAAACGGAAGCCTGGGAGGACCTTGGGGATTCCACCCAGACTGGGCGGAACTCCCAAAGTTCTGAAAAGATTGACCTGGATTTTGGAAGGCACTAGGCTACTCGAAGTAACCAGTAGAACTGGCTGAACCAAAAGGCAGGCCTTGTGATCCAGCAAAATTCAGAGTTTGACCAACTCCGGCCGCATATCCACCATAACCAGCAAAGGTTCCTCCTAAAGGATTATAAGGAGTTGATAACCCCTGATACGGATTCCAAACCGAAGCTAGGGGAGGAATACTTTGGAATGAACTAACCATGGTATACGGCCTATTCCCATATTGGCTGAAAAATGGATTCCCAGTTCCCGCGCCACTAACCCCAGGGTTAGTCCAACCTTGGAAAGGATTGCTACTTTGTCCTATAGAAGAAAAAGGCATGGATCCTATCGTCGGGTTGGAATGTGGTATATAAACACTTCCGAAAGGAAAACCCTGGAATGAAGCCGATCCACTCATCATGGACGTGGCGGCACTGAACGGAACTGAAGGCATACCCTGTGAATGGGTGCCAAATGGGAAGAATCCAGAACCAAAAGCACTGGTTTGGGAATTTCCACTCGTGGACGGAATGGACGTAGACCCAACTAAAGATGTGCTAGAAAAAGACCAGAATAAAGAAGCGGAGGGGATGGAAATAGTTCCTCCCCTTTGTACAGATAATGGAGTCTGCACAGTCGTAGCACTTTTAGAAGCCATGCTTCCAGTAGTGGTCATCGATGGTAAGCGCGTAGCGTAACCTAGACTTGACGGCCTATGCGTCGGATTCCCAATGTATTGTAATACGTCTAGATGGCTAGATGGTAGGGGAGAATTCGGAGCCGCTAACGACTCTGAGAGTTCTTCTACCTCTATGTTATTCTCCGCTTGTAAGTGAACTCGAGAAAGAACTGGAGTGTTCCTCTCTTGTTCTGCGGAAGTGTCAGGCCTTGCTTGAATACTAATGCCCCTGAGAGGAGGATCAATCCCTGATGCATCAACTGCCGTGGGACAAAACCCACCAGTAGAATTACCTCTGCGCCTTCTAGGAGAAGGCTCTAAACTTGGTGGTGAAAGAACACGAAGTCTTCAAGACCATCTAGGATATCGGTCAACCACTTTGAATTTCTTGTTAAGATCTAACTAAAGACTCAAAAAATTGAAAGCTAGGCCAACTAAGAGCACAGAGCACACACTATAAAGTCCCTAAAGATAACAGCCAGTCAAACAACTTCCAAGTATTTCCGCTCCGGGTGATTAGGACCGGACACCAAAATACGAGAAAGTGAAATAAGGGGCCTTCCAAAGATAGTCTGGGATGATGAGGGCCCAGTCCTATCAGTGAAGGTAACGGAGGAAGTTACGCTGACCTCCTAACAATAGCCTGCACTAGTGCAAGCCCCCAAGCTTCACAAGGGTGCCCTCTAGTAGTACTATCGAGAGTGATGCAACGTCGACCTCAGGTGCCACGGGATTCCCCTCTGCAGCCATCTATGTCGATCCGTAGGAGTAGCAACTATGGATACCAAATCGTCACAGAAGCCAGGCAGAACAATCGTGAGGTAAGTTCGGACAAGTAGGAGAGGGGGTATCTCTCTTCCCTATCTTCATAGACCCTCGTGCTTAACTCCCAGATCTGGAGCTTTCCTGGTCTTCCTAACGCTATTGGATTTTCACTCGTTATTCAGACTCCTACATTTGACGTTTAAATGGCCTTGGAGAGTTAAATCTCCACTCGCCTAATCCAAGGCCCTAAAATCCTAAAACTTGTTGGTGTATGTAACTTAAAAGAAAAAAATTTAGTGAATTTTAGTTAGCGGTTGATTTTAAAATAGGTTGTTTTTAAGTCACGGGGTAACGGAAGTGAAACTAGTGGTGTTTTTTGACACAAAAGAAATTAATAAAAAACCTAACTATATGCACATGCACTTGTTTTTGTTTTTCGATGAAGAGCAACTTCTACAGGGTTCAAAGGAACTTCTAATAACACAAACTTTTCTTTTATTTTCGTTAATTCACACTTCACACTCACAAAAGTTAACAAAGTTATGTATGCCTAAAAAGATATGCCAATCTATCCTAATGCAACAAATATATGTTGATGCAAGATTCAAAACAACTCTAAAAACAAGAAATGAAAGTTGCTTGCTTATCAATTTTTATTTTGCCACTTAAAATGTCTAGATGGAACATGAGATGCTACCATTCATTTCGTCTAAACACTAAAAACAAATTTCAAGACAAACATAAAGCACTTTCATTCACTAAAAGGAAACCAAATGAAAACCAAGTTCAAGAAATCAAAACGAAGTTTTTTTTTCAAAAAGTTTTCTTCAAAGCAACAACAAAAGAGTCTTTTCAAAAATGCTCTCAGCAAAACTGAAACTTTGTGATTGAAAAATAGGCAACAAACACTTTTGCAAGTTGACACCACACAATGGATGAAAACTCAACAAACATAAATGTGTTTAAAGATGCTCTTTAACAATCAAAAGCAGCAATGAAAACTTTGGCAACAAAGACCAAAAAAGATTAAAAAGACAAATTTCAAGAAAGTATTAATCAACAACTTTCATGAAACAAAGAAGTGGATGGTCAAAAAAACCAGTTTTGTCAAGCAAACAAAAGTCACCAAAAGCAAGATTCAACACAAAGATTGAGACTAATCTTTCTGCCCTGATGAATCAGAGCAGCCAAGATTCCAACAATAAATCTTGCGTGCTTTAGCAAAAAACGATGACGCTTGCAACAACAAAACAAGACCAATACCCCTTACAATCAAAGAGAAATTGGATCAAGATACTTGCTGTAAAACAAACAACTGACACTGGAAAATGACTGTTTCGAACTAAATCAAACCACCAGACAGACCTTCAGAGACACAAAGATTTACAAATCTTGAAAATTGCAAGATATACGCAATTGTACTTATGTACAGATTGCGTGTATATGCGACTGATTCTAAGGAAACCTGCGTATACGTGGTTACGCTCAAAGAAACATGCGTATCTACGCTTCTGTAATTAAGGAAAATAGCATATATGAAAGATTTCAAGAAAAATAAAAAACAAACTGAAGAAACTAGCAAAACTTAGAATTCAAGAATAGACCACACAGCAACAGCAAGCAAACAGGCAACTAAGCCCTAATTGGCTTGAAAAACACCCAAACTAGGAACAACAAGAGTGTTGTCCCCAGCGGAGTCGCCAATTCTGTTGAGGGAAATGTTCCCCTAGGGCTTTTGGGTGGAAACCCTAGCAGATTGAAAGTTGTCTATA
The DNA here is from genome assembly GCA_000404065.3 of Pinus taeda. Taxonomy (NCBI): domain Eukaryota; kingdom Viridiplantae; phylum Streptophyta; class Pinopsida; order Pinales; family Pinaceae; genus Pinus; species Pinus taeda. The sequence continues at coordinate 8,041 of APFE031662517.1, read as the reverse complement.
CAGAGAAACACACATTCACACAACCAATATGCTATTATAAGAAAATTATATAGTAAGAGGGGCATACCTTAGGTCCTACGTTTGAGAAGGTCCTTTAGGGTCCAAACCCTTCTTCAAGTTCCTTTTCCTCCTTTGTCCTGCAAAACAACCAATTCCAAAGAATACAACAGTATATGGACAAAAACTTATAAATAAACCATCTTCATGTTATAAAGAAAGGTAGTTAGTTATGAACTTTAAACAACCATTCACATATGAATTACAACATGAATATCATAAACATAAAGAGGATTTATATCAGGAACCAAGACGTGTTTCTTTTATTATAGACAAATAAAATGCATAAAAGGAATAATTTCACCTAAGTAACCTTTCGCAGGCTCCAAGCAAAGCTTCCTTCCGGATTCGTCCAGCCCTCAAGCCTCTATCATATCTCCTTCCAAGACTCACTCCATGATGCCATAACAAGTGGATGAACATCAAATCACAAGGAAACAAGGGTTTCCTGTACAAATGGGGGAAGTGCAGAAGGCACAAGGGTCTTCAGACCTGGTCAGGGGAAAAATCTCAGTATAATAACCTTTCTCTCTCTTCTCTCCTTCCTTAGGCCTTCCCTTTGACGTCTTTTTATACCTCTCCCAAAGTAGTTTTTTAGTTGGGAGTTGGTTGGGAACAGTTGGGCCACGGGCACTAACAGGTGATCAGCAGGTAAAACCCGCGATCTCTGCCCAAAATTAAGGAGTTTTATATTTTTTTAAGTGTTTAAATACATATACGCGGGTTGGGTATATGCCTACCCGCGTATACATGCGTTTAACTCAGGGCAATGTTGTGTATAAGGGATAAAACACTGTTTTTTAAATTTTGGACCAAGTTTGGAAGGAGGGGTTGCCCTAGGCCATGAGTGCAGCATCACAAACCATAAGAGTGAGATTTGGAGCTATAACAATGGTTTTAGTTCAGGAAGATGAATTCAACAATGAACATGTGATTTCTTATCTTAGTCCAACTCTGAAACCAACTAAGCTTAAATATTCGCATGTGGAGAAATTGACCTTGGCAGTTGTTCAAGTTGTCCAAAGATTTTGTCACTACATCTTATTACGCAAAACTACGGTAATTTTTTATTGTAACCCTACGACGTATATTTTGACCAAACAATTGCTAGGGGGCAAGTATTCCAAATGGATACTTATCCTGCAGGAATTTGACTTGGAATTTGAAAAATCCAAGGCAAAGAAATCTTTGGCTTTTGCGGAACTAATGTGTGATTTCCTACGTACTAATTCTGAAACTGTGGTGGAAGAACCCATTGCAGACGAATCCTTGTTTCTTATCAGTACTCTTGATCCATGGTATGAAGATATAATGTTTATCTCCAAACCCAATCTTTTCGGCCCGAAATCTCACGATCTCAACCAAGGAAAATACGTTTCCAATCCCAACAATACAATATTATTGGAGATACACTCTATTGTCGTGGGGTGGATTTAATTTTCCGACATTGTCTAACTCATGGAGAAGCTAAAAAGGTTCTGAATGACTGTCACTCTGGAGCATGTGGCGGTCATATGTCTGGGTATGCCACAGTCCAAAAGATATTGCACACTGGTTATTTCTAGCCATCCTTATTTAAAGATTGTATCTATGCAGTCCGGAAATAAGACAATTGTCGAATTTTTTATCGTAAGATGCGTGCTCCACCTGCTCCTCTCCACCCTATAGTTCTCATCAGTCCTTTCGCAAAGTGGGGTATCAACTTTATTACATGTAACCCTCACTCAACTGGGGGACATGCGTATTATTATCCTTGCGGTAGATTATTTTACTAAGTGGGCCAAGGCAATGCCTAAATTTTCGGCAGACGGCAAAACTACTGCAATTTTCGTTTTCAATCATATAATTGCTAGATTCGGTATTCCTCAAGCTATTATTATTGGTCATGGAAGTCATTTTCGAAACATCATGATGACTGAACTGACAGATCAACTTGGCCTACGTCACGATAGTTCTACTCCATATTACCCACAGGCTAATGGTTTGGTTGAAGCTATCAATAAAGTTATAGTCACTATGATCTAACAAATCATTGGTATTCATCAGTGGAATTGGCATAACATGTTATTTTCAACACTTTGGGCATATCGAACCTCAGGAAAACCATCAACTGGTTTCACTCCCTTTCAACTAGTTTACGGTTTGGAAGCAGTGTTACCCATTAAATGCGAAATTTTGTCATTGCAAATAGCCATAGAATTACTCCCAGTCACTTCCAATGAGGAGAAACGTTTGTTGTACTTAGCTCAGCTAGATGAGAATCGACGTGATGTTGCATTAGCAATCGAGACTCATGCAAAACGAATAAAAGGTCAGTATGACCGAAATGTTACACCTCATAATTTTTTGGAAGGAGACCTAGTTTTACTATACGATCAAGCAAACGATAAGCTAGGGGCTAGAAAATTTGTACCTATGTGGCATGGTCCTTATGTTGTTAAGCGAAAGCTGGAAAAAGGGGCCTATGAATTGGTATATTTTGACGATGTCTCTTTGGGTAAACCCAGAAATGGGCTTTACCTGAAAAGATATTATGCTTAAATTTTGGTGTGGAGATTTTTGTTAGAATAGTTTCTTTCTAGTTGGTGTGTTTTAGATTAGGAAAGGGTGCCTAGTTTAGAGAGTCATTTTATCATTATTCTTTCTTATCTTGATTTTACTCTTGATATTGCAGATGTCGACATCTCTTCAAACATACATTGGTTTTGTTGATGGTGCTTGTCATAGTACACGGAAAATTTCTTCCGCGGCTTGGGTTATCTATTCACCCTATGATGAGTTAGTATCTATGCATGGGGTAAGCCTCAGACAAACAACGAATAACATTCCAGAGTACAGTGTAGTGATTAAGTTATTATCTGAGTCCATCTCATTTGGGATTCGGAGTTTGATTGTTAGGTTAGATTCTGAACTCGTTGTATTACATCTTAACAGGGTTTATGCCATTAGAAATCCAATGTTATTAAGATTATTTTTTAGAGTTTGTCTCTTGGAACATGAATTTGACTACATTGAATATCAGAATATTCCAAGATATTTAAATACATTAGCAAATGTAGTTGCTTCTCGAATGTTAAATAGACATTTGCAATAATCAAAACAGTAAATTTAAAAACATTCCATAACATGTTATATAAGATAGCCAGTAATAGTGATATATCATAGCATAGAAGTGTGTCAAATATACATCATCTTCGATCATAGGTTGAAAAACACCTTATGATCGGCAAAAAATGATAGTAAAAAAAGACATAAAATGTCGTATGAGTCTACAAAGGCGATCATCCTATCCCTGATGATGATCACGATAAGAAACCATTGCTCGGGCCACCCTACAAAGGAACCTCCTAAGAGGTCTTGGGACCCCAATCACGTAACACTGTAACCTAAGTGCAATATCATCTATGCTAGTCTCTGGAATATCTACTGTCAAGCGCTCTAGATGATTCTCCAATTCAGTCAAGGACTCTGTAGATTGATCCTGTGGGGCTGGTACTGCTGCAGCTGGGTGTCTCCTCTCATAGGGCTGGAGAGCGGCTGGTCGCCGTGGACCCACATCTGCATTTAAAACTTTTTACCGTCATTTTTGGACAATTTAAAAAACAAAAAAAAACAAAAAATAGTTAAAAACTTAGAAAGTGTTGAAAATGATTTTACCTGAATCATCCCATTGCTCTCCTGGTGGAAGTTCCATGTCTGGGTCACCACGATAATCCATCCCAGCATATGGAAAATCCTGAATCACAAAAATTTGGTTCCTTAACCAACGAAAATACTCAGGCGGAAATCGAACAACCTCTGAACCCCCCCTCAGGATGACGAGCCATCACTGCAACCCAACGCATAATCCTAGGCGCTTGAGGAATTCCAGCCTCAACGGAAAGCTACTATGGGACCAACATAGGGACCCTCTCTAGACCAAAGCTCACAACTAAGAAACCATATCCAAAGTTTTTTAGTTGTCCACTCTTTGCTCTAGTGAGTTGGCCTTTTACATTCTCCAACACAGCATCGCACCAGTTGAAGATGGTGCCTCAATAACAATCTACTGCCATTCGCATCTGGGATCCGATAACTACATGCAATGTTGTGCTCCCGCATAATCTGGTGACAGTGAACACGATAACTTTAATATCTATCCGTTTGTCCTCTGTTTGGTCATTGCAAAACTCTAATTGGAGATTAGCGACAAACTGGCCACTTGGCCTAGTCCTGAAAAGAGATAATCGTTCGCCTCTCTTGGGAAAACCAATTAAGAAATATATGTCCTCTAGCTCGATTTCGAGCCGGTGGCTACCAATCATGAAACACTAGTCCTGTGTGCTCCACCTATCTACCAGCCATTGCAAGAAGTCTACTTGGGCCCTCATGCCGAGTATGGCCCAGAATTTAAATAGTTTGCATGCTTTTAATGCCCGTATTGTAGGTGGATGAATTAATGCGGCAAGATCCACATCTTCATGCTCATGTTCCCACCAAATGAGCATTTTGTATGTCCTACATTGCAAAAAGGCGTATTAGAACAATTTAGTTCAAAACATTTTGGGTGGAAATGGAAAAAATCGAAATTCTAAAACCTATTTCGTGGGGTCCACACCCGCTAGTTAGGGACGGTGTGTAGGTCCGTACTCGTCCTAAGCAACAGGTGCGGAACACCGAATTTTTCCTTTGTAGAAAAAATTCGGGGTCCACAGGGGCCGCATGTTGCACTTGCGAACCCCCACGAGCAGATTTTTAAATCAATTTTTCCCTTAAAAAATCAATTTTAAAGCCCTAAAATGAAATTTAAATAGTTGAAATGCAAGATAGGGATGATGTGGATTACTTGGAGCTGATGGTTTTCGATTCCAATGGAAGGATTTTCCACAATCTTCACAGGAATTTTCTTATCCAAAAGCTCTCACTTCTCACTTGAAGTCAAATGGTAAAAATGAATTTACAAAAGCCCTTTTTATAAGCTTTTTTGAATAAATGAAATTTTAATTTATTTATTTTTCACTTTAAAAAGGTAACTTTTTGATGCATTTTTATTTATTTTAAACAGGTATGAGTAATGTTTTGAGTTTTTGTGCAGAATATTGGATTTTCAGGGATAATTGATCATTTCCAACAAAGAGCATACTTTTTCACTTTTTCAGACTCTTCCAAAATTTACGAAAAAGCGAAACATTGGAGTCCTCTTTAAACTCTTTTCTGACTCGTAAAATATGAAAAGATTGTTGAGTTTTCCTTTTTAAACTCGTTAAAACGGAATTAAAAAGATGGTCCACTTACAACTCTTTTCTGACCGTATAAACATGAAAAGATCGTCGAACTTTTGTTGTTTCAAGTTCAATATTGGTTATAAAACGACATGTCTTTGATCGCTTTTTTACTTTTTCAGATCGGAGTCACTAATTATGAAAAGTACTCCTTGATCGTAATGGTCAAGTGGTTCTCTCAAGTATTATTTTATACTTTTTCGGGCTGGGGGGACACAAATTTACGAAAAATGACAACCATGGAGTTTCCTTAAGTTTTTCTTTTGACTCCCTAAAATTGAAAAACACCGAGTTTTTCCTATACTGGACTCGTTAAAATTCAACAGTAAAGGACCTGTTCAATTTTAAACAGGAATGGACCACTCCTTCTTAGGGTTCGAATTTTAAACTAAGTTGGAATCATCTGAAGGATGAGCTTATCACCAAGCAAATGTTATCCTCCTCAAGCTTGTCAAAAATAAAGAGGTACTTGCCAGAAATGGTGGGGGAAAAGAGAGAAAAATGAACCTGTTTGTTATACTTTGTGTTTTTAGAAAGCAGTTAACCACTCTTGAACACACACTTTGTTCATTTGGTTGGGAAATCTTGCCTAACATTTAATCAAACCATATTGAAAGTCTTCAGCCAGTTTCTAGGTATTAGCTTTGGGTCAATTGTAACCAAACCATCTGCAGTGTCATTATGTGTTCAAGAGGTCAGTTCAAATAAACCATTCATTTGCAAAATATTTGTCATCCATTTTGACCATCCCTAAGTTAATCCTTGCCAAATATATTTCTTTAAAACTTGATCTATGATATCATGTTGTGGGCTTGCCTGCGACGGATCACTTCCTATCAACTCCAACTCATTATCTAGAAATATGATCTAGAAATCCTCAGTACCTTGGAATCTGCATGCCCTAATGGCAAGTTTCTTACCTTCGGCGACAAGTTGCATCATTGACCTTCGATCAAAGGATTCCGTGACATGTTCGACATCAACTCATTTATTCACATTTCATATATTGTACTGAGTACTTTGAGATCCATTGACATTACTGGGGGTTTCTCTCAAACTTGTTAACAATTCACATCATTCACTGGTAATCAAGTGGTTTCTACCATGTTCGACTTCAACACATTCATTCACATGGATAGAATCGTACTAGTTCGAGAAGCAGAAATCAAGACCCTGGATCTAGTTTCCACCATCCAGGCTGTGAGGAATTTTGTTATTCATTATACAGTGGACTATTCATAAATAGATGGTTGCGTCCATACCGTGTCTACATATGTCTATACTCATGATGTATTACAAAAGAATTCCTATATCAGAGCAGTTTAGTTAGCTTTCTAATCAGTTTTGATCTGAGCATGGGAATGCCTACCTCAGTGATGATATGTTCACATATATATATTTTGCATTGAATGTTTTTACAGGTTCCAACCAGAGTGTCCACAGGATGATCCTTGAAATGATAAAGTGCTTCACTCTTCTTAGATGACAAATGCTATCCTCATCTATTACAGACTTCGCACTTTAGGGGCAATCTGTTGCACAAAAATTGTCACCTTGACATTCTACAATCTGTTTGAGTCTATCACCATTCATACTTTCCTCCTTTGCAAGTCTTAAGCCTCAGTTCTTCATATCAAGCCTTGAAAATAAGAGAAAGCCCTTAAAAGTCTCTAAAACTCGGGTTCTGCACTTTCTCTTAGCATTACCTGTGGTCCCGCACCTAATGGTCATGTCCCCTGCGCACCTGACCACTCTGTCTCTGTGTTATGGGTGCGGACCCCTGTAAAAGTTAAAAAGGCACAAGTATATTCTTAAAACTCACTTTGAGTCATTTGTGGAATCTTCTGGAAGGAATCTTGAGGTGGCAAGTTCACTCCCTAAAGGTTCGTGCATCCCATACCTTAAGGAGCTAACCCCTTGATGTGAGGAGCTTATCCCTTTGAAGGAGGACTCTATCCCTTCATAGGTGGACTTGTAACCTCCTTCCTTTGCAATATAAAATGAAATATTGGGCCAGTTACTGAAGAGGTTGAAAGTTGAATATTTTTGAGGTGAAATGTTGCTGGAACTTAGCCTTCCTAATTGAGCTTTTGTGAGAAGAGATTATATACCTCTTTGATCTCATTTGGAAGAGTGTGAGGCTTGTCAAAGTAGAGGAGATTCCTATTTCGGACCCTGGGAAGAGCTTGTACAGCATCAAGGCGCCAAAGGTTCTAAAGTTCTTCTATTTCAAAGTTAATACAATCAAGTTTATTTTTCTCAATAAGCTGTGTTTTATGGTTTATTTTATGGATTCCTTGATCACCATAATGAACATGATTTATTATATTAGCTATGCAGGTGTTATTTGATGTGTGCTTGTTTGTGATTGCAGGTTCTCTAAAGGAAACTCTTTCGGATGATTGAAGCATGGCTGCCACAAACTAGCGTTGGACTTAAGGTAGGGTCTAAACACCTCTTTAGTTTTTATTAATGAATCAAAATATGTTTAGAGAAAGGTAGATTTTCTTGTCCTGCTTGTTTCTAGATATCTATTGATACTAGGGAGATCGACCTTGTCTGCAAGATCGATTTATCTGACCAACAAATTGGCAACCATACTGGGGAACTGAATTTGGTTTTTTGATTTTCCTTTGTCTTTGACTTGAGAAACTTGTTCTTGTTTCTGGTTTTTGCTTGATGTGTGTGGGATTGGGTAGTTTTTAGGATTTGGATTGTTTTTT
>APFE031662514.1:117337-160979 GCA_000404065.3 Pinus taeda | reverse complement strand
CATACGCGTCAAACGGAGATCGTATGCCAAAGTTACGACCCTGGGAAATTGATGTACCAATTTACCCAAAACGGGGCCCACAATTTGGCGTTTCATCTTCTAGGGTTAGGTTTTGGAACGTGAAGGGTTTTCCATTGTTTCTCAACAATAAATAGGCCTTCGAGCCTCATTGTAACACAATTGGGAACAGTTCAGAGGCATGTAGTCACACATCTCTTCTCAGGGATAAGCTACCATCGCCCTAGCTGGTTTATTTCCATTTCTGGTTGTAAGCATATTGCAGTATTTTCCATTAATGAAATGAAGTATTATTTCCGCTGCATCTTTGTGTATATGGTTATCTCTATGATTTGTTGCATTCCTGTTTAAATCCGGATCAGATGTAATCATATTTTGTTTCATATTAATAGAATAGTTTTACTTAGTAAAAAAAAAAAAAAAAAAAAAAAAAAAAAAAACTATCATCATCATCCATTAGATGGATTGTTTTTATCCTTGCTTTTAAAATAGAAATAATGAGACTTTGAGTAGAGAGTTTAGGGAAACTATTTTTGACTGCCAGATTAAAGAGCTTGTAAATGTGAGGGATGAGGGCATGTCCTCCAACTTTTAGGATTATATTTGATAACCTTCAATGTTCTTAGTTTTCCATTTTGAGAGTCGTTTCATCCCAAATTCCATGCCTTCCCAAGTAAAACCTCTTCCTTTGTAACAAGGATTTGAATGTTGTCCATGATATTATGGGATTCATAAATCTTCTCAAGGTATGAGTCCAATCTCTCAATAAAGTCATATTATTTTCTTTAATTTTACGAGATAGAATTTACCTCTAGCAATTTTTGGCATCAAATTTGGAAAGGTATAAAAGCTTCTCTTGCTTTTGATATATATATAACACCATTTTTCTTTTAATTAGCGTTTTGTAGCATTTATCTTTTCGGAACTCATTAATGGTTTTTGTAGTAGCCATTTTAATTATTTTACACTCTTTATCACAAGGGTTGGTCATTATATTTTTCTTTTTAAGTGAATCTTCAAAAGAATATGTGTTTATACATGTTGAGAATGTTGTTGTAAAAATATGATAGAGATCTTCAATTTTCATAATTGAAGAACAGATCTTGTGAATAGTCTAAAAATCTTATGAATTGGTCTCTTTCCAACTACTCACAATTATAGGAAGGGGAACTCGTATTTTGGCCTAAAATGAAACAATAATCATTTGAATTTATAGAACTACATATATTAGATGTTGATATTGCGCAATATACGTGTAGTGGGTACATTAGAGGATGATGAATCCATGTTTACATTAAAAGCAACAATTTCATCAATCCAAAATTATAATTTTGGAAAAATTACTTACACAAATTCCAGTTATAAAAAAATTTAGAAGAAAATAAAATAAAATCATATAATGTTTATTCTTCTTGTTTTTCTATTATTAAATATTTTTTCTATAAAATTATTAATATAACAAACAAAAATCTAAACTTAAGATTAAGAACCTCTAGTCCAAATATGATTATCTAACTCTATCTATAAACCGGATTACATAGCAACATATCTATCCATAATGAAGTTGATGTGAGCCTTAAAAAAAACCAAAATAAATAAATAAATAATGTCAAAACAACCTTATTTTCTAACTTGATTTCTCCCATCCTAACTTAGTTTACCCCACCTTAATATGCCCATTAGTAACAACAAAACTATTGCTCTCGTTACCAAGTATCCCTTCCCCTTACTTCTTATCGACAATGTGTTTTACTAACAAGTTCTCTAGGTTGAGCCCACTTCATCATTTCGGGTTCTTTTCTAATCGGTCTAAACGGATAATGGATCAATATGTATTACCATGTATAAATTACAATTGTTATGGGGATTTAAAGATTTAACCCCACCCACAGTGGGTATAGGTGTCTCAAAAAGAGGTAGTCGATGGACTAGGTCACATAGCAAGAGAAAATGAGGAGCTTTTTAAGTAGTATTAGCAGTGACTACTTAGGTGTGCTCTTACTAGTATGGATGAATAAGGAAGTAGAGGAGGAGATTTTCAAGTAGTATTAGTAGGAACTACTTAGCTATGTTGCTCCAAATATAGATTAATAAAGAAGTAATGAAAGTTGGGCATCAAAATTCATTAGTGTTCGATTCCCTCTAAGCCTTGGAAGACCAAGAAGGCACCCCCTAAAGGAATTGAATTGGTAGTATAACATTTGCCTTAGGTACCACAAGCACTTCCCACTTATGCTAAGTTTCAATTCCTAACTATTCATAGACACCACGACAAGCAACATTTTAGTTATAGTACCATAAGGTGTCAACCCAGTTATGTAAAGAGGATCTTATTAAGGGGACTATACTAGTAAAAATGTTTCATATTCCTAAATATTTGAAGTATCGCTCTCCTCTCAACTCTCCCTTAAAAGTGTAAATATTCGAGGTATCTCTCCCCTCGCAACTCTCCCTTAAACATGTAAATCGCTTGTATGTGGAAGTATTCCCTCCATACATACACACTTATCTACCCATGTATCTTCCCTTCAAAGATTGATCAGATTGAGGAAAGAAAGGAGTCTCATGATTATTGTTTAAGAATAAATAATATGTAAAACCATTCATATCATTATTGTGGAGTTTTAGTCTCATTGGGAAAATCAAAATTCTTGTATATGATTTTTTTATAATAATGGTGCTTAGAATTATGTATTAGTTACATGTACTATAAAAATATGGCTTTCTCAAAGGGAAGTGGTTTTTTTATTATCTTTGAGGTAATTTTTTTATTAACTTAATTTTAATCTAAGAAATTTATTAATTTGGGAAAAAAGATCTCTGGATCAAGGGTTATAAACTGTTTTGGTGCTTGAGTTTGTCATGTGGTGGGTAAAGGTAGAGAGTTGAAGCATGATTTGTTTGCTTTGGGTGTGGGTGCATGGAGGAAGGATGCACATCTTCATGGATTCTTATGGGATGGAGGATAAAGGTTGGTGCTAAGCAATGGACTAGGAATATGCTAGTACTAGAGGACTAGCATTTTTCTAAAACAATGAAACTAGCAACATGTTGACTCATAATGATGGATGGTAATGTTTCGTTTTGTGTTGTAATGATGATGGGAGTGAATGGGGATGTGGGATTTATATGGCACCTCTTTAGGTAGTTATAGTCGTAAGGCACATTTTTTAGTCCTAGCCTCCATGTTTGCTGTTGGATAAATTCTCGTCTTTGGGACATTATGGTCCTCCTTATTGCTTATTTGTCGACAACTAGAGTTTATCCCTGCCTGATTTTAACTACTATTTGTGGGAAATGGTTTGTTTAGGTCCCCATAGACTAGCCAGTTCTCCTAGGGATCTTCTTATTTATTGTCTCCATCCAGTCACAACACCAATGAAGCCCTCATATGTTCGAGTGGTGGTGGGTATTTAGGAGCCAAGTGCGTTTTACAAGGGCTTTGATTAGAAAATAACATTGTCAAATTGGTGCATAATCAAGCCAATAATGATGGTCAAGTTTGGAATTATGGAATCCAGTCATAGGCGTGATGCTAGGAGAGGTAAAGGTCATGCTCAACTCTACAAGTGTGCCTCTCCCAGTCCATAGGGAAGTGGTGCAATGAGAGTTGGCATGTAGTTGCAACAATGGTTTCAATAATGCATTGCTCCAAAAACTCATGAAGTGATTAGGGACCTGGTTAATTTGGTGAATTAGAGACACCAATAGACTTCCACTTAGTAAATAAGGGTCAAATTTCATAATTGCTTGTGATTGCCTTAGAAAACCAAAATCTATATGAATCAAAATTTGAGAATAGACTTAGACAATTGGAGGCCAAATTCATTATACTTTGTAGAGTTGCCTTCAAACTCAAAAAAGTTTGTGGTCAAGGATCAAGTAAGGAGGAGGAAATGGTGGAGCTTATAAGCACTTCTACTTCCTAAGGTACTAAGTCCAACCTAGTAATAAGTGAAGATCAATAAGAGAAGTAGAAACTGAGCAAAGGAAAAGAATTGGAGGCTTCATCTCACGGAGATCCCTCTCAACCTACCTCAGCTTATTCATGTTTATGTTATCTACTAATCTATTTCTTAAGTGTTTTCTAGGTGTTGCTTTGATTTTAGTCCTAGGTCTCTATGAAGTTTAATTGTTATACTTTTGGATATCAAGATGTATTTATTGGCGGCAATCTCAAAAAAAATTGAATGGTTGGTTGAGGCCAAATTTCCTTTCTGACATGCTTTAGACCACCAAAGTCGTACAACTTTTTGCTTTATGTAAAATTTATAGAAGCAGAATAATTTACAAAAGAAAAAGGTTTAGGGGTGGGGGAGATGAAGACAACAACATGTTTGACAAAATTGGACTTTTTTGGTCCATGCTACCAAAATCTAGATAGACAATCTTTGCCAAAATTACACTTTTAGATTGTTGAAATTGTTATTGTTGTTGCAAAAATGGATTCAACACCATCTAATATCCCTAACAACTAGATTATGTTGATACTTAAATTGTTAACAACCCAAATCAATTTTTACTAAATTTCAAATTTCAAATATAAATTTCCCTTAGTGCTATTTTAAATAACAAGAAAATATTTAAACTACAATATTTGAGAAAACAAATTATAAACTTATTTTATAAGGCAAAGTCTGACTATTAGATGTTTTGTGATTTTGGGTAGAATCCAACAATATAATTTTTTGGCGAGATTATGACTTTTCATCATTTAATGCATAAATGGATTCAACACCCTTAAAAACCATTGGAGCACTTGGATTGTGCAGATTACATAGCTCAAAATTACAATTTCAACAAATTCCTAATAAAATTTGGACAAAATAAAAACAAGAATTATACTTAAAAAAAGGAAAAATCTAATAATTAAACTATATTTTATTTTAAATATTAACCTTAAAAGTTTTCTATTTAATTTTATTAATCTATTTATAATATTGAAATTTCATTATTATCTATTTGTATTTATATTTTTTTTGAATTTATTTAATTTTACTCATTTATTATAGGCATGGTATTAGGCATACAATTTCTGTTTTCACTGCCTATTAGTTTGTCTTTTGACCAAATTTATGGGTTTTACCATAATTCAACATTGAGAATTCAATTTTGTTATTATTATTTAAATGTTATTTATTTGTTGAGTGATTGATTGAGGTCTTATTCTGAGCTCTTTAGTAACTTCCATTTCTATTATTTACTATTTTTATTTTTCTATTATTTCATTTTCATGATTATAGTTTTCTCCATATTATTTTATTTAAAAAATACTTATATTATATAAAAATATTTTAATAAAATTTAATTATAAAAAATTATTATACATTAATAAAAAAAAACAAATATATTAATAAAAAATAAAAACAATTATTAAAAATTATATATTATATTAAACTAATTATTATTATTAATTTTGTATGATATTCAATAATAATAATATTTTATTAATTTTTATTTTTTATAAAAAATTTTTATTTATTATTTTAATTAACTTAACTTTTATTTAAGTAAACATCAAACTATTATATAACCTATTTCTTTATAATATTGACAATTTTATTATTATATTCCTAATGTGGTATTTTGTCCCTTATCTTTAACCTTAAACACATTTTTCATGCTTTGACTTGTTTCCTTCCGGATATTTCGCCTTCCTCACCTATCATCTTTTGTGATTATGCAGATAATGTAATTAAATGGTGACTTACACTTTGTGTCACGAGACATTGTATGTAATCCTAGTTCAGAATACATTGTATTTAGTCTATTGTCATGATACATTGAATTTAGGCTATTTTTCATATATGTTAAAAAATTATTATATTTATTTTATTTTTCAAGATACATTGTATTTGGACTCTGCTAAAGACGCGTTGTATCTAGACTACTACTTATCATGATATATATTGCATCTATTCCACTTAGAAATACATAAATACATCTAATCCACTTTTTGTTATGATATATTGTGCAATCATCCCTTTCACATGAATATTAGCATAAACTTTATTTTGCTTATTTCAAATGTTAATAAACCATAATTGGATTAGATGGACCCATTATTTGACATTATCAAGTTCCATGTGATATAGATGTAGGTATGCATTTATGATATTTATGGAGATTACCACAATTATATGAGTAAATGTGGTTAATATATGTAGATATTTTTATAAATGAGATTAATTAGCATAGTTTAATATTATTTATATTAAAAATTTTAATGCCAATAATAATAATAATATTTGATTTTAGATTTTTGTAATCATACTAACTTAACACCACCAGTTATTCATATCATTAGTCCAAACATTATTTAAATTAATAATAATAATAATTAAATAATATTAATATCAACATTTATATTAATACTAATTATTATATTAAAATATATTAATATTAACATTTCTATTAATCATTAGCTACGACCATTGCTCACAGATAAATGTAAAAGCTTTGTATAATCTGTCTATTTGTTCCATTTCTAATGGAGGTGCGTTTCGGGTTTATTTATTCTTATAAAAATTATTGCACACTAACACTATTTTTAAAGCAGCTTCAAATCTAAAACACTAATAGCCAAAAATACAAAAGTTGTTTGCAAATTTCTTTTTTTTTTTTTAATTAAGGAAGAGAATACGAAGTATATTGCTAAAAATACCTTGAAATTATTAAAAATATAGACTTATTTTTTTATTTAGGGTTTTGGATAATATATTAATATTATGTTCAACTCCAAGTCTTTAAACACTAATCCTATATAAATTGTTTGTGTAAAATCCAAACAAATCTAAATCATTTAAAACACTAAATCGTTGTTACAATTAAATAGGGTTTAACATCAAAATCTCCCGAATGGAACCATTTAAAAACGAACATATGAATTTAATTGCAAATGTATATTTTGGAGTATGCAGAAGAAACTGAGACGTTGCACAGGGATGGTCTCTTAAGCATTGCTGGAAAGAGTGGTTTCCATGGATTCATAACCATTCACAATTGCAGCTTGAGAAAGAAGAAATATACAAATATAATTTATTTTCGAGGAACTACTATTCCAAAATTAGTTATTTTTGGAACGAGATATTTGTAAAAACAAAATAATCCCAAAGAAACGGATGCACTCGTGAGAGTTCCAATGGGTCTCCCAATTTTATCCAGTGTGTATGCAATGTATCCAATTTTATAATGGTTGAATGTTCACCTTGTCCCTGGAAAATGATGCGTGGTTTGGTTAACTTTCTCTCAGCATAGACAAATCAATCAAGATTCACCCAATATGCTAGTTTTTTAAAGAATCAAAATCATTGTCAGAATCTTCGATTAACCTAACATATTCTCTAACAAACATATTAATTTGTAAACATGATTACAAACTTATAGCTTTGAAAATAAAAATGAAAGTTCCAACATGAATCTAATTTCATTAAGAGATTGGGTTGCACCTTCTTGCAATATCTTTGATCTGGGGAACATCTTTGAAACTGTTAAAACCCTGGCACAATTTTAAACATCAAATAGATGGACCTGGGTATTAATGAAACAAAGGTCCTGGGTATTAATGAAACATGGATTTAATATCAAACTAACGGATGGGGATCAATGGAATGCCATATATCTAACCGTTGTGCTCGAAGACAATGGAAGCAGTCGGGCTTAAAAGGTGGTTATATAAATTTATTAACATATTCCAGATAGTAGTAGGTGAATGCCAGTCCCATTTCATTAATCATTTTTTAAAAAATTAAAGAGAGAAGGAAAACAAAGAAACTGAAAAACCATTCATATATCTTCTATATTATCTAATGGATCATGTATTAGGCAAAGAATATTCTCAGATTATCAAATCTTGGCTATACATAATTTAAAATTTTGGAATTCTTCAAGGCCAATTCCAATATAAACCACGCCTTCGGCATAACAAATTTTGTGCAGATTTGTTGATATCCTTATTTTTTACAACTCCACTAATATAATCAAAATTTTCAAAAATAAATAAATAAATTGATTGTATATTTGTATACACTTCAAAGTCTTGTTTTGTCATTTTATTGTAGTTTTCATTGATGGTTTCAAGCCAACTTAAATATTCTAATTTTGCCAATTTCTTGGTTCTTTTTCTTAAAAAATAATTAAGATTAAAAACTTAGTATAAATTTTAGAATAATTTTTAATTTAAATATTTTATGGTAGTTTGAATGTACACACACACACATATATATATAGAGAGAGAGAGAGAATTTTTCTAGTAAATCAACCTGGTTTGAAGGCCATAACCTTTTACATCATGAACAAAAATTCTTCCACCACATTCAAAGGATTCTTAAAATAACTGCCACTGATTTCTCCACGTCTATATACATTAATACTAACTTGGATTCTCTTATAAAACCTCCAAAAAACTCCTAAGATGGTTACATATTTGCATATCATATTATAACCATAGAAAATATCTAACCTACATCATAATTCACTTCATTTCCAGTATTCTCAGGCCCTGTCTGAAAACAAGAAGAGAACAAGCCTTCATTCTCCTTAGCAGTTGCTGCCTCCTGCAAATTTGGTGTCTTGTCTTGCTACACCACAAAATCTCGAGTCTCTATAATGCGCCCCATTTTCCCCAACGTAAGATGAAATAGCCAAATTACCCATCTTGAAATTCAACATGTCCATTGACACTTCCAACATCTCCAACTTGGATTCCAAGAAATTGAGCCTTTGAGAAAGTATGGTGAATAGGCATGAGACTTACTTACCACCATTTTTCCATGCCTAGAGACCAAGTTCATTATGAAATCCACAAAAACCGACAACTAGGTAAGGTGATAGGTGGTTTCCTCATGCCCATTGTAAGATTGATGCTCCATTATGAAAGTCATCTCACAACCTATTTAACTTGCAAAGTGAAGTCCACACTAGACTCTGAATCCTTAAGATATCAAATATGACCATATTCCTCTTACAACCCTCACGACTGCCTATCTTGAGTTGGCAAACTTCGGATCACTCTCAATACTACATTTATGGTCATGCATTCGCTGGAACTTGGGATCCATTGCCTTCAAATTAACTCGGCAAGATTGGACCTGCTCAATTAAAAGATGGGATTGCGAGTGTGTCTGCTATAAAAAGAGGGAAGATATGTTAATTCTAATCGTCCTTCTAAATTTAATAATTATTGGAATCCGCTCCCGACTGCGGGTGCTATTTAAGTGGGAAGGTAAAGAGGCGGGATTCCCACTGGGCAAGTGGTAGCCCAGTCCCACCATCTGTCCTCTGTAGTTAAGGCCAGCAATCAATCCATAGCAGGCGAGGAATAAAACCAAGGTTCGCTTGCAAGATCACACTCATTTCACAGTTAAGACCGCCGCCCACAGCAGCTGCTCTCGCTCGTTTGCTCTTCCGTCGGCCTTCGGATTGCAGGTCACTTGCATTGGTTTGCACATGGACGAAGGAGGTGCCGCGCAGTATAATTACTACGAGCTGGCGTTGGTAATTCACTTTCTCATTCAAGCTTTGTATGCCGTTTTGCTTTGGGGTCTTCGTTGTTATGACTTGCTGTTGATTCTTGGGGTCTAGAGGAGATCTTGGAGGTTCAGACCTCGGCCCTCGTCTCTGAAGGCCTTGGTCTCATCCTCTGTGTGTCCATTCCACAGTGTTTGTCATCTTCGTGCTCTTAAGAGCTGGTTTTGTCGATTCGGGGCATTCTCTCCAGTCAATTTCATGCTTGAATTACCCTTGAGTGTTTTTACGGCTGGGTTTCTCTCGCTCTCTGTGCCTCTGACAGTTTCCAAGCCTTTGGGCATCAGTTCTGGGTCCCCCGCGCCGTCTCTGTGTAGCCACAATGCTCTGTCTCATTGCTGCTCCAGCTTCTCTGTGTCATTTCTGCTCCAGCTTCCCTGTGTCATTCCCGCTCCATCTTCTTTAAGTCATTTTCGCTCCAGCTTCATTGTAATATGCCGCGAGAACGACTTCGCCTCTGTAGCCGCAGAGGCGGGTCTCAAGGAGGCGCTAGAGGTAGAGCCATTCCTCAGCGTTCCCCGCACCCCTCGGATTCGTCATCAGATGAAATTGATTCAAGGGTCGCAAGGCGAGGCAGGGGGCATGCGCGTGCTGATGTCTGTCGGCATAGCTCGCATCCCTCAACCCGGTTTAGCTTCCCTTGTTTATTGGACAACGCAACATACTATGTTGGTGCGAATTGAAAAGTGCGACCATGCAGTTCCACCAGAACGCCCTGCGAAACGAAGGTCTCCGTCTCCAATACTATGTCAAAGAGCTCAGCCTACGGAAGCCTCGGGTGCGGTGGCGGTGGCAGGACCAAGTGAGCCGGAAAAAGATGATGCACCCTACACGGACTCAAGCGCATCAGATCAATACGGTTGCAGGGTGGTGGAAGAGCAGCCCTCCACTTCTGTGGATGCTTGAGCAGATCTCCAGAGTGCAAGAGTGGTGGTTCTGGTCTCTTCATGAAGTATATCTGGTATTTCTTGTTATCTGTTTTGTCAGTGCAGTTTTTTTTGCAAAGATGAAGCTGAACTCAGCTCTTTTTGAGTCGAACGCGGCTTTCAAGCGCGACTATGTACGTTGTTTTATCTTCATATGCTACACTGTTGGGTCAATGTCGGTGTCTGTAAGCAAGAAAGGGGTCATTGAGTCCGTCTGGTTTTTTTGGCAGTCTGTGGGTTCTCCGGTTTTGGTCTGGGACACATGTTGGTCTTCTGGTTATCAAGGTCAGGTGTCCAGTTGTGTTAAATCCATCTCAGCATGGTGATTTTTGAGGCAAGCCTCGTTGTAGTCGTTTTGTTACATTTTGTATAAAAATAGAAGTAGCCTAATTTACAAAAAAAAATAAATTATTGGAATCCTCCTCCACCTCCACTTGAAATGCATGATTTAGCCAGTTGTGAGCATAATCACCAACCTCAACGTATGTTAGGAGCCGCCATAACAAATAAAATTCAAGGAGAGTTAATGAATGTTTGTGATGAGGCTTGTTAGTGGGGCTTCAAATGTCCCATCCTTTTGATTTTTCCTCATTTCTATTTGATGATCTCATATTCTGAGCTACAATTGCAACTTTCATGGCAACGACTTGTTAAAAGGCCTCCCATTGTCCACCATTAACATCCCTTGTTCTAAATATACACCTTTTTTTTCTAAGGAATCTTGTTAATTTTTCTTAGGGCTATATTGTTCTTTGCTTTACATAATTGCATTTCTTCATTTACATAAAGAATTCACCCCATAACATCATAAAATTATTCAAATTCACAACATTATTCAATAACATATGCAATTATATAGAAAGAACAACATCATCATCAATGCAACAAAACATAAAATGAACAATAGAATAAAAGCATTCACACATAGAGATACCAAGATTGGTCGGAGACCAGGGAAAAACTCACTGTGGAGAAAAGCATTTCAAATTCTTCTTCTTATTAGATTGTCATTGAATGATTCAACAAAGAGAGAGTACAATCATCCATATCTCGAACCATTAACATATCAGTAAAATCAATTAAACAACATCCATGAGATGAACCCAACAATGCTAATAATCAAAACTGCAATTTAGAAGCCTACAATCAACTGTCACTGTCTGCGGTCAATTGTCGAACTTTGTAGGTAATTAACAAAATCTTTGATCAACTATAAAATTCAAACCCTAGGTCTCAATCACACGGAGAGAGAGTCATGCATGCGGTTGAAACCCTTCAACAACATACATAAGCCTGCATGCCCGGGGTTACAGTCAAAATTTCCCTGTAGCATGCCTGTGGCTGGGAATCAAAAACCCTGGGACACACGTGCAAGCTTCAGACCTCGCAATTTCGAACCTATGCAAGCTAATCTTCGTGAACTACCTCAGACATGTGTGAGCCAAAACCAAAGAAGATAATAAAAGAATGCTTCATCATAATTGTCCAAATGAGGGTCACTTGAATTTTATTTATAACCTTCCAAGGGTGTCCAATTTGCTTTAGGGCCAACCTGATCAAATGTGCACATGTGGGCTTTAATTCAAAAATACACTTTCCCTTGTCCAAATTGAGTGTTTCAATAGTCAAAATTGTTCCTCTCGAAAAATAGGAATCTCGTCCCATGATTAGAATTTGTCACTGAGTTACAAAAAAAATTAACACTCCCTCTCAGCAGGGAGAAATTCCAATCTTGTTATCATAACATGTCCCATCTCAAGTTACATCAAATGTCATCACTAATCATCTCAGATCATCTCTACTTATCCATGTTTATCGATTTCCCGTCTCTACTCATACGCTGAACATTCTAAAATTTAAAAGAAGAAGAATTTGACATCGTAGGGGAGCTCAACCTACCACTCTCTATCCATCGAGAAGCCACTACTGCCACCTAGAATCACTGCTAGTAGGGAGCCAATGCTACGACCTGAGAAACCCCGGCTAGTGGGGAACCAATACTATGACCCGGGAAACTCTGCCAACGTGGAGCCAATGCTACGACCCATGAAACTATGCCAACATGGAGCCAATGCTATGACTCGAGAAACTCTGCCAGTAGGGAGCCAGTGCTCCAACTTGGGAAACTTTGCTAGTGGGGAGCAAATGCTACGACCCGGAAAACTCTGCTAGTGGGAAGCCAATTCTATGACCCGAGAAACTATGCCAGTGAGGAGCCAGTGCTACAACCTGGGAAACTTTGCTAGTAGGAAGCCAATGCTACAACCCAGGAAACTATGCCAGCGTGGAGCCAATGCTATGACCTGGGAAACTCTTCCAACACAGAGCCAATGCTACGACCCAAGAAACCTCTACTAGCAGGGAGCCAATGCTACAACTCGTAAAACCTTTGCCAGTGGGAGCCAATGCTACAACCCGGGAAACCTCTACCGGCATGGAGTCAATGCCACAACCTGTGAAATCTCTATCGATCTTCCCAACATGAACTTTAAGATTCAGTGGTAGAACACTTGCATCTCTAGCTTGAGCGAGACGCCACTTACCATAAATAGTAAGGATCATGCCTAACTCAAACAACCAACACTCGTTGGCCAGATGGGTGGGAAAGACAAATGCCAATTGGGGTATACTCTACATAAACCAATATATGAGAGCAACATCTCTGACCCTATGGGTAATAGATAGGGGTGAGACCCTATTGTCCAAATATCCCTCAACCCCAAGAGCCCTACATCTCAATTCCTCACCCTATGAGCTTAGACAGTGGGAAAGAGCTGACTCAATGTCCTCAATCAGCCAAAACCCTTACCTTAGAGGGTCACATCTATCAATCCATGTTGCTCTCTATAGATCAAAAACATATCAACCTACTCACTTTCGGTACCAACTTAACTAACTCACTGAAGGGATGCCTCAAACATCAGCAAGAGAAGCAATCCTATGTTTTCCTGTTCATGTAGGACATCAAAATCAAACATAATGTTAGAGAAAAAAAATATGTCACACAAAGGATACATTATTCATCCTTCCTCTCACAAAGGCAACAATCACAAGCCTAAGCTTTTCTCATACAACACCACTGACGCAATATAGGAAGATATCTTTGTCCCAGCTACATACACGATTCTTTACCAGTCAAATCCCACTCTTATTATCACAATATATCATTGTCATATCCAGAACCTGCTCAAACAAATCTCCACGAAGATTCCTTAACCAAACTGCCCCATGGCTATCCCTGCTAGCAATAATGTACTCAATGTGCTCTTCTGATTATTAATGTATCCAAGCAGATTCATATCTTCGGAAGATATTTCGTCTTGAACTTAGTGGCCAACTCCCTCTTACATTTGATTTTCAGAGGCTCACTACCTATCAATAATAGATCGCCAACATATAAAACCAAAATCAAAGGCATACCTTGGATAAAATTGGATCGTTATTGCTTCCAAGGTTCACCATGAAACTATCAATGTGAACATGCCAGGTTTAGGGAGCTTGCTACAAACCATATAGTGCTTTCATAGAAACTTCCCTGCTCATAGATTTATTTCATCATTTGCTCCATGTCTGTAGGTATGTCATACTCCTGGTGTGCTCCTGATCTTGTGCATAAGACTTTAGTTTTTGCGACCTACAGGCACAACCACACCCATAGGCCTTCTTATGTGTAGTTGTGAGGCTTATACACACACTCTTAAGCCTTCCTCCCAATAGTTGTGGATTGGACTAGGAGAACCCTTCTCTGCTCATATCATAACTTGCCAAAACTCCTTCAACAACATCAGATGGTTATTCATGACTAGAATCCTTCAACAGTCAAGTACTAGGTGTTAAAATTTCATGAAGTGTTTCTCCCTCTGAATCAGAAGCCTCTTCAATCATCAATATCAACCTGTCAATCATAATATTGTCACACTACAATAAAAGTGTTAGATCACAAACTATATCAGGTTATTAGCCATATATCATAACAAGTCATCATCATCATGTTATCAAACATTCATCAAGGGTTAGTGTCATATAAGAGTATCTTCATACTTCAAAGATAATAATAATCGAGTTAGGGCTTTCAATTCTACCACACGTCAGAATTTCTTTTACCAAGATCAATAAGAGAATCAATCTTATTGTCACACTTTCATCATGCTTATCTCAAGCATTAACAACAACATCAAACTATCATATAAACAAACAACGTGCTATCCTTTTTTAAGAAATCCATCATGTTTAAAATGAAATATGCTTGTCAAATATCAAGAGAACCAATATATATCTCATGTACCATAAATCAAACTTACTTTCATATTCTTTTCATACCTCAAGGCTTACCTTTCCATCCAATATTACATGTTATATACCTTGTAGTATTCATGTACCTAAAGGATGAGGAGCTGACAAAGGAATATCAAGTAAGTTGGGAAAGGTCTATTGCTGATCACAAAATCTTGTAGCTAAAGGGAAATATCATCCCCAGAGGTTTGGTTTCGTTGGAAAGGATTTTAAACAATGTTGTGGCTGCTAAGCCAGCTGAACAAGAGCTTGAGGAGAAGGTGGAGGATTTTAACATTGGCACCAAAGAATATCCTAACATCATCAAATTGGCTAAATGAGTTCTTAGGGAATACAAACAAATATACCTAAATCTTTCTAAGGAGTACATGGATGTGTTTGCTTGGTCATATGATGATTTGAAGAATTTTGATCTCTGTGTCATACAACACAAAATTCCTTTAAAAACTGAGACGAAGCCATATAAGCTTGAGCTTAGGAAGATTAATCCTCTATTGCTTCCATAAATTGTAAAAGAGGCAAAGAAGTTGCTACAGACTAAGATAATTATGCCTTTAAGGTACTCCGACTGGGTAGAAAATTTGGTTCATGTTAGGAAGAAGAATGAGGAAATAAGGCTATGTGTAGATTTTAGAAACTTGAATAAGTCCTTGCTGAAAGATAATTATCCCCTGCCTAAAATGGATTATATTCTACAGAAAGTGGTAGGGTCTAATGTCCATGATGGATGGTTTCTTTGGATACAACCAAGTCATTGTTACCTTGAGGAATATATATATATATATATACATATATAATATATATATATAATATATATAATATTATATATATATATATATATATATATATATATATATAATTATATATATATAATTTTTTTTTTTTTAACTACACCATGGGGGCTAGAATTCATAGGAGAAATACAGTCACAATTCAGTGGTCAACACAAATGGATACTTACAACCACTGACTATTTCACAAAATGGGTGGAGGCCATCCTAGCTAGAAATGCCACCGATGCAGTGGTAATCAAGTTTATGGAGGAGGATATCCTTGCCTAGTTTGGCTATCCAAAGAAGATTATCACTGATAACGCTCAAGTGTTTAAGTCAGCCAAGTTTCTTAGCTTCTGCCAAAAATACAACATCATCATGAGGCACTCCACCCTACTACTTGCAGGGGAATGGACTAGATGAATCTTCAAATAAAAATCTAGTGAGGATTATGAAAATAACCATATTAGAAAAAAAAAAAAAAATGGGACTCACAATACAAATTTTCTTTGTGGGCCAAAAAAGTCACTACCAAGAGGTCAACTGAGAAGTCTCCCTTTGAATTGGTATATGGAAGGGCTTGCATTTTCCCTTGTCCAACTAGCCATGATAGTGGATAAAATTCTACAAGATGTTGAGGAGGAGCCAAATTATTTGACCAGGAGAATAAATCAGCTGGTAGAATTGCAAGAAATCAGAGGGGAGGTAACTCATAATCTGATTAAATATCAGGAAAAGATGAAGGCACTTTTTGAAAAAAAGGCAAGGGAAAAACCCTTACAGCCAGGAGATTTGGTGCTTAGATGGGATGTTAGGAGAGAAGACAAATGAAAATATTGTGGTTTATACCTTTTAAGATATCTGAAGCTAAAGGAAACACCACCTTCTTACAGGAAAATTTGGATGGTGAGGTACTTGAACTGCCTGTGAATGAGTAGTTTCTCAAGTTTTATTTCAAGCATTAAAGAGGTCCATTTTCAACCACTGTATATATTGGTGAGCCATCGTATATACGAGTGATGTTCTAAGTCCTTACTACTTCTGTTTCGTTTTCTATGTACTTGAATAAAATGACTCCATGCCCAACAGATAAAAGGCACTAATTTGCAGCTTCTCAGCACCTTGCTAGCAAGGCACTATCCCCAATTGGATTTGACCTTCTCAACTATAATACCATCTTATATTTATGCCAAATGGTCCTTTTTTTTGTCCCTTGTGCAAAGAAGGAATGCTACATTCTTGATCGACTAAAGGAAGAATCAAAGTTCGAAAACCAAAGGGAAATGAGAAGGAAGGTTGATATTTAATCGAGAGTCGAGATCAAATGGTAGGGATGAAATTCGAAACCTGATATCGGAAGGACCAACAGGTATCATATCGGGACTTTGGGATATCAGGGGTTGGAGCATAAGGGACCTCGACGGTCTATTTAAAAGGAGGACCTAAAATTAAATATCGGAGTAGGAAACCGAAAGGAGAATACCTCAGATCAGAGTGGTATTGGAATATCGAAGTTTCGTAACTCCTTAAAAATTGGATTTCCTTAGAAGGGACGAAGTAGCGAGGAGCAAAGGAAATACTAAGGAAATCATCGCGAAACGAAGGACCCTTTATCTCTCCTCAGGGGAGACACATGGAAGCAGTTGATTATCCTCAGGGAGTAGATGTGGCAAATGCCATAAGCATGATGTGGCTGTGCTGTGGACACGTGGCAATGAGTTTCAACATTTTTTGGGACCTAATAGGGAAAATTAGGGTGATACATGTCACCATCCAAGGGGCTTCATGTGGTAGTGATGATGTTAGTATTACGTCATTTCGAAGGTCGGTCTTTCAAAAGATGGAGTTTTCATAACTCCTACTAAATTTGTTTTATGAAAAGTTCTGATTCGATGAAGGGGGCCTCGATGTGAAGTATCATTTGGTTATGAGGACTCAAAGGACCAAGGGCGTAGAGAGGGAAGAGCACCTTGGTGCTATAAATTATTTTGGAGGTAGGGGAGATTGGAACTACATTGTAAAAGCCTTTTGATAGAAGTTACGATGAAAGGGGCTCTGGTCCGTTGTTGGTGCTTGGTTATTGGTACCCAAAAGAACCAATGAGCAAGACAAGCACACTACGGGATTTGCTCCCGAAAAGGTTTCAAAGACCTTAGCACTCGAGCGTTAACCCTCCGGTCGCAACACATGGTCCCATGGAGGAGAGATAAGAAGCGAGGTTAAGAGAAAAGGGGTTGAAGGCATCATAGTCTTATAACTTCGTAACATTTTTTTTAATAGAGTTACATTATGAAAAGGCTCTGACACTATGACACAGAGAGTATGGAAGATGAATGGGTCAACACCTAATTAAATGCATGCAGGAGTTTGGTGTCGCAAGAGTAATTTCAACTGCAGAGATCGCTGGGTCAAGGCGAGAAGGACCATGATCTACAGAGAGAAGTTTGTTCCTATCTTGTGCTGAGAAGTAAGCCGTCCCTAATACATCATGCATGTTATAGCGGATCAAATGAAGAAAAGTGCCATCAAATCAGAGAAGCCATGTTGTTGTACATTTTGATCTTTGTGTAGTCTGACTGAGAATTAATTCTCAGTATGGAGATCACTCAAAGGGCCATTCTCAGAGGATAATGATGCATAAATGTGATCAATTTGTCAACGCCCCACAAACTCCAGATCATAATCCCACCACGAGTCCAAATAAGGGAGCCCGAGTCCACCCCAGGAAATTAGAGGAATCGACAATGGATATATTTTTTCTATGTCAATTATGACACATCATGTTTTGTAAAGATTTCATTTCAAAGAGGAATCAAAATATGTTAGGAAAGCTAGGCCACTCACATGCTCAGACAGTTGGGTAGTTCAGACAACTGGAGCATTCAAGATATTTTGTAACTGTTTGTTTGAATTCTCCCCATATAAAAGTGGAGAGGAACTTAATAGAAATGTTGGATATTCTTGGCTCCAACAGGTTGTTATTGTCTTGCAAATCCCACAAGTATGGGTTGTGATATGTGTTTCATTTTAGAAGATTAATGAAGAAGTTCTAGTGATTCCAAGCATTTGGGATATGTAGTATGTGTTCTTCCTCTTTATTTCATTTCATGTGTGTTTTCTTTGTCAAAAATTGTGTAATTGTAGCTGCCATATTCACTCTTAATTCACAAATTTTCTTAGGTTATGTGATAGTAGATTGAACTTGCGAAATTGTAGATTTATCTATGTTATTATTAGCAGATGATACCTATGAAATTGTGGAACTACCCGTGTTACGAAATAGTTGATAGTACATGTGAGAGATATATTTGAAAGCCTTAAAATGCGCTCCATAATTTCTGCACCTCACTCCTTTTATATTTTCACAGTTCCGTCGAGATTTTTTGCCTAGGATTCTCTGTTTATCCAACCCTCTACACTAGGTTCCTCTCTTCTATTTCTCCTTTCCATCTTTAATGCAACAACAAATTAAGCTGCATTATCTGTGTGTCGGCCACCAGACCTGAACAATTATTCTTGGGAATGATACATTGTTCATGTGTATATTCAATTTGCCTCTAAGAAAGGTAATTGAATCAAAATCCAAATAATTTTACATCCATCTCTTGAGCTACACTGATTTATCTTCAAGAGAGACTAAGATGTCCTAGGCACTGACCTCTCTTCAACCCAGGGGTTGTCTCTAGGAGCTACAACATGGTTAATGACTAAAGTGGAAAAAAAGGGCTTAATACATGGTGTAATAGATGGATTTCCTAAGGGGGGCAATTGCTCTAGGTCAACACTATCTCATAAGCAATTTTAGTATAACAAGTGTCACTTTTATGAATTCTTAAAGGAGTTTGAGAATTCATGAGGTGGTTATGTTATAAATTCATATGAACCAGGGAATAAAAGAAAAAAAAGGTTTTTCTCTAGCTTTGTGGAAGAAGTTATCCCTGCCAAAAAGCAAAAGGAGGTTGGGGATTAACAAAAATGGTTTGGAACTTAATTTAAGAAGCTAGGTTGTGGGTATAGACAGTGAAATTCAAATATACACCCATGGGAATTATGGGGAAATGGATTAGGAATCATATAAAATGAGTTAAAAATGCTTTAGAAAAGTGGAAAGCAATCAACTTTCCTTTCCATGTGGGTGGAAACTAGTAGCTTTTGCAAGTTCGTAAGTGAATGGCAGAGACAAAAAGAATTTAAAAGATAGAAATGTTAGTATTAGAGAGGAGGATGATCAATTGGTTTGGTCTCTAAATCCATTAAGGGTATATCCACCAGAAAAAGGATATAAAGCTATTACTAAGGAGGAAAGGAGAATCAACATGTATGGTTGTGGAAAGTCATATGGAAACTAAAGAAACCAACAAAATCCAAATTTTTCATGCAGTTGATCTTGAACAAAAGGGCACCCACTTGGGATATGTTGCAAAAAACAACCTTTGTTGGACCTAGTTGGTGTAGTCTCCAAGAAGAAGAAGAAGAAAGAAATGCACATATCATCATGACTTGCCCTTACACAAATAATGTTTGGAAGGAAGCAAAAAGTATGGTTGGGTATCAAAATATTTGGGTAGGAGATAACATTGAAGAGGCCTTTAGGATTTGGTGCATCAACAAGAACATAAAAAAGCTCAAAATATCTTCCCTCAAACATTGCTTGGGGAGTTTGGTTGGCTAGAAATTTGAAGTTATTTGAGAACAAAGAGACATTAACCTTAAAATGTTTTGTCCAAGCACTACACAATACAAATGCATACCCAAAATTTAAAAATAAACAAATTATGCATAACTTGAAGGATAAGGAATTCGATAAGGACATTCCATGGGAATACTCCAATGGGACCTCACTAAAGGCCCCACTAAGTAATGAGCATAAGGAATTTCATTTATATATTCAACTCTAAACATTTGATTCAAAGACATAATAACTCATGAAACAAGCAATTATTATGAATTGATGGCTGTCAAATTGATTATAAGGTTGCCTCATGAGGCAGAAGCCACATATGTCAAATCTTTAGGGACTCTTTTCTAGTAATTCAATGAATGCACAAAGAAATAATATTGAATAATTTTACATTGTAGCCTTTGTATAATGATTTACAATCACTTCTATCAACGTTCTCACACACACATAGGGACAAGAACATGATAATAGATGTACTTTTAAAATTTGGAACACAAATGAATCATACATCCTAGTTGGCCTTAGTGCATCTAATGGGGAATTTTTCTAGATATGCTCATGAACCTTACACTTAAACTTTTGCAATCTTGTTTTCACGTTACTTTAAATATCATTACACTTCTCCAACCTTCCCCACTACGTTGCAACAACAAAGACAATTTTCCATGCTGACAATTTTTACTTAAGAGTCAAAACACCATAACCTCAATACCAAATGATCGATCGAGAGAGAGGTGTTCTTTGCATAGTTTAGGGAGAATGAAAACAAATGAGTGGATTGAGGTAACCTATTGGGCTAGGTTGAACCGTGGACATCCGCATTGAAAGGTATTTGCCAACCAATATAGGGACCCACCGAAATTTAAAACTTGGTTTTCTTGTATAACAAAGTTTGTGGATAGTTGCACTAGACTAAAAAGTATGATAGTAGTCCGAATAACTTGATCTCAAATTTCCTGGATGATAAACAACAAATCTAATAATAATGTCCAAGTGCCCAATTAAAAATAAACCTATGGTCATCATGGTGAGCGTGTGGGAGTTCACAGAGAATAGAGAGCCTATGTCATTCTCTAGTATTATTGCATCGAAACTTGGGAGGGTTAGTACTCAGCATTGAAGCCCCACATGGCATGGAGAAGTAAAAAAAGCCAAAAGTATGTGCATAAGCTTATCTTCTGATGGGTATACTCATGAGGCCAGGAGCCTCAGATGTTCAAATCTTTAGGGACTCTTTTCTAGTAAAAAGCTTATCTTGTGATTCCTTCACTCACGTCTCATGTGGTACAAGATAAAGTCGTCAAACTATAGTCTCCTCACCGCCGACTCTGCTCCGCGATTTTATTTGCCGTTGCTGTCGCCATTAGCGAGGTGGTATAGCTCCAAATGCAAATAAAACGCAACAAACTAAACGTGCCAATTAATGGAAATAAGTCAAATATTAATATTAAAGTGAAGCAATAAGATGAGTAAGATGAGAGAAAAATGGCTATCCCAACAGGTACCATGCGATGAGATGAGATTATCGCATTAATTTTGTCTACGATAATGATATTTAGATAGTGATATAGGTACATTATATGATGGTGATAATATATATGGCATTCAGATTTGGTGGTATATATTAAAATGAGCATCGAGCTTTTTAAAGAATAGTGCATGTGATTGAAGTGGAGAATAGTTTGAGTGAATTTGAGAATTTAAATTAATTTATTATTATTATTTTAATTATTTTAATAAAAAGTATGAGGTATTAATATATATTTATAAATAAGTATAATATATATAATAATAATAGAGTAAGTTAATAAATGTTTTTGTTGTTGTTGTGTGGTTTGTTTGATAGAGGTTTTATCAAAAAAAAATTGTTGTTGTATTAAATATTTTGATAAGACAAAGTTTAAGAAAGTTGATTAAAATTTATAATTGTTTTGTTTTTTTATCAATTAACTTGGGAAGGGGAGAAAATGATATTGTTTATAGATATTTTCTTGCATTTTTAGTATAAGGATAAATTCTTAGTAGAAACAACATATTATAATAATTTATGGATTATTATTCCCCTTAAATATGTGAGAATTCAAAGATAATTATGGTTTAAGAGAATATTTGATTATGCCTCATACTCTCTATAGTTTAGCTAGATTTCCTTCCCCTTGTGAGATGAATGGAGAGATTTAGTGTTTGCTTTAGAACTCCAAAGAAAGTAATAAATTCAAATGTTTCAAATCGATGGGCTTGTGGCATTGGAATATTGGAAGCTACTACATTTTATTTTACTATATCCTCCTCTTCTCAATCTACTTCCTCCTCTTACTCTTTAGATTCTTCTTGCCTCCTATGATTCCTCTTCTTTTTCTCTCCTTCTTCTCCTTCCTTATCTTATGATGGGGCATTGATCCTAGATCCACATGAAATATATCCACGTTTCTTTTAGGATGAACTATTCCATATTTGGCTCGGGAGTTTGATGGATCAACACCACCTAAATCTACTCTAGATTTAGGATCTTCCAATGACATTTCTTCCCAATTTTTCATTATCCAAATCATCTAAATTTCCAAGAACTTGAATTTATTGTTGCTTGAATTTGGCCTTCCCTCTTGGGACAAATTTGATAGTTGTGGCCCAGTATGCTAGGAATTTATACACTCTCTAGGAACCATCTTGAACCTAGATTATTTTCTTGACTCTTGCTTTGGACGAGTTTATTCCTCTTGGATTTTTGGGAAGTTTTAGCAAAGTGCCCAGAAACATAAGAAAAATATTGTTGCACTTGAAAGAAATCTACTCGTATGGTTAGCTAGTAGTTGTACCCATCTAGATTGATTTGCAATGCCTTTGGGAGTCCCTTCTCTATATCCACCTCTACACAAGAGAACAAGTTTCATTTTGGTTTTTCTTGATCAATAAATTGATCTAGAATGTTCCAAATATCTCTGAGATAACTTCAATCTTACAAAATCAGAGGGAGATGTGGTAGCCTAACCCCCATAGGGATTGCTATGAATTCCTATTCTAGATTGATGTCAGGGAAACATGGATATATATCCAATCCCTTGTGTCTAATGAAGTACGGTCTAGAGAAAAAGATCAAATCATGGCCTTCATTTTTGAAAAAAGGTAAAACAAAAATAAACTCAGCTAGATGCATAAGATAACACCTAT
Source organism: Pinus taeda (assembly GCA_000404065.3). Taxonomy (NCBI): domain Eukaryota; kingdom Viridiplantae; phylum Streptophyta; class Pinopsida; order Pinales; family Pinaceae; genus Pinus; species Pinus taeda. The sequence goes on along the minus strand of APFE031662514.1, from coordinate 137,595 downwards.
CCTTGGAGTCCATTTTTTTGCTATCCATACTTCTACAACTCTTGGAATAAGTTATACACGTAGAATTTCCAATAAACACACTCTAAGATAGAATAAGGGCCTTTCTTATTAGTTCCAAAAATAGGAGAAAGATGTGATGGCATCTAACCATTCAAAAAATCTTCTTTGTTGACTTTGGATGCTTTCGATTGGATTTATAGACCTAATTGAGGTATAAATGCCCATATCTTTGAGTAATTAGTGCCTCTCGTTGATCACAAATCTTAGGTAATATAGAAACCCCCCTTAAGCTAGATCTAAGCTACATACAATGATAGTTGCCCAAAAACACATTCACACTTGGCAACTAACTTGTACACGACCTTCTTGCATGCATTCATAATGAGGCTCACCCAATGGATCTTGAATGTAGCTCAACACAACATGACAACTTGATGAAATTCTTGCTAGATTTGAGGAAAAAAATTTCCTTAAAAATAATTTAGTTGTCTACTTATTGTACTATTGTTGTAGTATATATCCTATGATGTAGGAATTTTTTTAACCCATAAGTGAAATAGTAAGTATATTCACTCATGATATTGCTAATCCATATCCCTAGAAGGGATGGTAGTAAATTGGCTTTTATTTTGATATTTCAATAATTAGAATTCTCTTTAAGAATACATTTAGTTTTGTTGAAGGTTTCTTAAAATTAATTGTGAATGTGGTAGGGAATTAAAAAAAAAAACAATTTTAATATTTAAAAAATAATTGAAATTTGGTTCAATTATTCGAAAATTTTGCCTTTTTTAAAAAAAAAATGTTGAAATTGACAATAATTCAAAAAAATAAAACAATAATGTTCATCAGGTGGAGAGGATGTTAATGCAGATGAGGTTTTATGGAATTAATATAGGTGTTTTTATAGTAAGGTTGTAATTGGTTTGGCATCAAGGATGGATCGTAATGATTCACCATTGATTTATGTTGTACCAAATCAATTTATTTGGAGTTCAAGGATACTATTTCCATCCCAATTGTCCACTCCCTATTCGTGTCAGTGCACTAATTACATCTAACCATTTTGAGTGAATCCATATTCCGCACTAGTTCAATAATATTTTTTTTTTTTTTTATATTCACATACCACTATAGAATTCTATTATCTTGGTTAATTAGTTCCTTCCTTGAGCTTCCCCATGAATATAATACTATGTATGAGAAATAGTTGCCCAACCCTTCCAAGGGAACCCTTGCAGTGAGAATATGATGCTTGAGGAAAGTTTAGGATATCCTCCACCATGCTTCTACTTAGTGAGAATAATATACTTAATAAAAAGGTCAAACAACCCTTCTGCAAGATTATTATTGTTATCAAGGGGAAAAATGGTGAAGGGTCGACCGACCCTTCATCATGCTTCCCCTTGATGAAAATACTATGTTTGAAGGAGGGTGAGTTAAACCTTCCCCATACTCCACCTAGATGATAGTATTATGATGAAGGAAGGGTTAGTTAGCCCTTCCTCAGGCTCCCCTTTGATGTGAATAATAATATCAAGGAAAGGTTGGTTATACCTCCCCTAAGATTCCCTAGGAAGATAGTATTACACTTGAGGAAGGGTTGACTAACCCTTCCCCTTTCCATTAAAAGGAATATTTGTTTGATTACGGGTTAGTCAACCCTTCCATGTGCTCTATTTAGAATAGAATATAATAATTGAGAAAGGAAGAAACATCCTTTCTCCATGACTCCCCTCAATGATAATAGTATGCTTGAGAGAGGGTTAACAAAAAATTCTCCCATGGTTGCTATAAATAAGAATACTTTGCTTGAGGAAGGGTCAACTAGCCCTCCCTTAAGCTCCTCCTTAATGGCAATATTAAGATTGAGAAATGGTTAGCCAACCTTTTCCTAGGTTCCCCTTGATGAGAATAATGTGATTGAGGAGGAGTTAGATGAACCTTCCCTAGGCTCCTGTTCAATGACAATAATATGAATGAGGAAAGGTTAACTAACCCTTCCTCATGATTTCCCCGTGAAAAAATACTATACTTGAAGAAGGGTCAACTAACCCTTCACTACGCTCCTATTAGATGTGATAATATCCCTAAGGAATGTTTAATTAGCCTTTTGTTGGGCTACCCATCTATGTAATATATGCTAAGCTTCAAGAAGGGTTAGCCAACACTTTCCTAGGTTCCTAGGGATGAGAATATTGTGCTTAATGAAGGGTAAATTGATCTTTCATCTTTATCCCCATACACAAGAGTACTATTTTAGAGGGAGGGTTGTCCAACGCTTCCTTGTGCATTAATATATCATAATACTATGATGAAGGAATGGTTAACTAACCCTTCCTTGGTATAACCCTATAAATGAAAAATAGACTTAAGCACGGGTTAATCAACCCTTACTTAGAATCCTCCTTGACGTAAATACTAATATTGAGGAATCACTTGATGAACCTTCTATAGGATCCCCCACAATGAGGGTTCATGCACGAGGAAGGGTCACCTGACTCTTCCCTGTACTATCCATCAACACAAATACTGAGCTTGAGGAAGGGTAAACCTACCCTTTGTTGAGATTCAGTATGATGAGAGTAAAATCTTGAAGAAGTATCAAACAACCCTTCCTTGTGCTCACCCTTGATGAAAATACTACGCTTAAGGAAGGGTCACTTCACCTTTCTTAGATAACCCCTCAATGTGAATATCATTCTTTAGGAAGGGTCAACCAATTCTTCCCTGAGATCCCCTTTACATGAGTAATAAGTTTAGGAAATGTCATTAAACTCTTCCTTAGGACCCTCCATGATGAGAAAACTATGTTTGTGGAAGTGTCAACCAACCCTTCGCCTTACTCTCCCTTGACGTGAGGAATAAGCTTAAGGAAGGGCTAGTTGACTATTTTCTAAAATTCCCCATAATGAGCATATTCTGCTTGAGGAAGGGTAGAATGACTTATGCTCACCCTTCATGAAAGATCATTTATCCCTTCCTTACTCTCCCCTCAAGATGAATATTATGATTCAAAATGGATTGGTTAACCCTTTACTGATATCCCTATGATGTGAATATTTTGCTTTAGGAAGATAAATCCAACCCTTCCTTGAGCTCCCCCTTAACAAGAATGTTATATTCACGGGTCATTTGAACCTTCCCTAAGCTCCCTCTCAACATGAATATTATGCTCAAGGAATTGTCAACCAAACTTTTCTTGGAATCGCCTTTGAAATGAAAACTAAGCTCAATGCAGGGTTGATCATTTATTCCCTATGCTCCCCCTCTACACAAACACTATTCACAAGGTACGCTAAATTACCCATTCTCTAAGCTCCCCTCAACATGAACACTATACTCTAGTAATAGTGATATGACCTTTCTTTGGGACCCCCCTAATCATGAATACTATGCCTTAAGAAGTGTCAGGCATCTCTTCCCTGGGATCCCATGATGAAAATGCAATGCTTGAGGAAGCGTTGGCCAATTGTTCACTCTACCTCCCCTTTCCATAATAATAAGCTTAAGTAAGGACCAATGAAATCTTCCAAAAGCTCTTCTTCATGAGAAGAATAATCTCTAGAAAGGGCGAGTTGGCCCTTACTTGGGATCCGACTCTATTAGCATAAAATCCATAAACAATAAAATATTTTTGATATAGGTTATTTTAAATAACAAGGACCATAATTCTTCATTGGTAATGTCACAATAACATTAATGGGCCTCAAAATGTGTTTGATCAAATTTTGGTTAAATTGCAAAATATATATAATAATCTAGATAAACAAAACTAATTTTTCTAACATTTTTTTTAAACCATTTTAAATTTATCATTCCTCATAAACTTAACACTCATCGTCATGTTACAAGCAAATACACCCTTTTTCCCTTATCAATAACCTTATTATAGTACTTAAATTATATAACCCAATCATACACAAACATGGTACTAAATTGGGAAAAAAAATAAAATTCTATAACATCACTAGCAACCACTCATATGTAATAGTAAATGAAATTTAGAAATCTCAATTAGATCACATTATTTATTAATTCGGGAGGTATTTTAACTTATATAAAGTTGAAATTCATTACCTAACATTCATAAGAATAATCATTCAAAACTTAATTTATAAATAGTTGTAAATAATGAGAAGTAATATAATGTTCAAATTAATTCAACCCATCTGAGTATTAATCATGTGATTGTGATTTTGATTTAAATGTGAAATGTACATAAACATTAATATAAAAAGTTTATGAAAAATATAATATTTATATAAAAATTAATAATTATAAATAAATTATATTAAATTAATGAATTTATATTTTTTTGTTTTTTAAAACCATTAAATAAAAAGATAAAAAATTTAATGTTTTCTCTAAATATATATATCTATAAATAAATAAATGAGTAGTTTTTGTTTTTTTTTTGTTTTTTGTTTTTTGTTTTGTTTTGTTTTTTTTTTTTTTTAATATATACCTAGGCGCAACAAAATATACAAGAATTTGGTAAATTATTTTTTCATGTATAAGATCCTTCATGGGAGGACTAATAATAGTTTCAAAAAGATCTAGTTGAAAACCTACTGCTATTAGCGACCGACATACATGAACTTTGTAAAATTAGCTTGTCAAAAAGACACATTTACAATAGGAGATCATTAGCAAAAGGGAGGGAGAACTTCTTCTGGGGCCTTGGTTAGATCAAATCACATATTTTCAGTAGGTTGGCTAATTGTTGTGCTTGTAGAGATTTGGTTTTGTTTTGTCTCCATCTGCAACTGCAAGTCATTCAACTGCCTATGCAGTGCATCAAATTCATCATCTTGATGAGTTAATTTATTTTTAAGTGATTGATTTTCATCCATGAGAAAGATGAATGTGTTCATTTGCTGGTGAACTTTTTTAATTCAGGTTCATGTTTTCGAGATGTAGGGCTTCTGATTGTTGAGAACATTCTTTACAGGCTCTACTACCTCCTGCGACTTCTGGATTTATTTTCCAAGATGACATTAGATAGTGTTAGCCTCACTCTCATAATAAAACAATTATAAATCCAAATGTCATAATTAAATAAATCAAATCTTGAGAATTAGGAGTTAGTTCCTCAAACTAGGGAGTTTAGTTAGGATGAGAGATTCTCTCCAACTAGTTCTCCTAGATTAGTGTGTTTTTGAGATATTTTCTCAACCATAGTGTCCAAGATAGACGTACTATCTTGAGACCAACTTCCTCATGTATTTATTTGTACTATTATCATTCTTTGTACATTGGATTGATTAATAATGAGAATGTGAGGAATGCTATAAGGCTGAGGCCTTTTCCATAACGTTTGGTTTTTCTATATGTCCGATATTTATTTTATGAGTGTGAGTGTTCTATTATTAGTTTAATTCATGTGGTATTAGAGCCAACCTCAGAATCGAGAACGCTTGCTGTAATCATAGATAGGTGTGGCTACAACTTGTCCTTGGGTCGCTGGTTGGAATGTAGCTGCTATACCGACAGGTTGTCGTTGGTAGCCATCTCCAACAACCACCACAGGCTTATCGTAACTTGTTGAAACATTCGCTATTGCAGGTTATTGGAATCCTGTGGCAGTTGGCTGCCACTGATAAGGCTGAGCATTAGGTTGCATCTGATAGCCAGAAATGGGTGTTGTGGGATTTTGTTGATAAGATGTTGCTAACATTGTATGTGAAGGAGCATGTGGAGAGAATGGATCTAGAATTTGAGTGTCTTGTGAAAAGTATTAAATGGGACATTGCGTAAAAGGGTCTTGCCACCCCGAGTTCGAAGGTAGGTTCAACTCTGGTTTCCCAGATCCCATTATGGTAGCGGAAGAGTTGTTTGCAACTTGGTTGCTATTAAAACTTTCTTGACAGCGGAATCAACAGTCTTCTTCAAGTGCTGGGCAATTCCAAACATATAATTAATAGGCTATCCAAGGAAGCTCTTACTCCATGAAGACCTGATGATCACGGCAGAAGGGATAGAAGCAAGGACTTCTCCCAGAGAAGTCAAACCTGTATTAATGGCCCATAGGGTGAGCTACGATTGACTACGACTGAGAAATTTACAGTAGAAAATTTGCAGTGTGTGTGCATTGTTGGGTGACTTCAAGTTGCATGGACATATCTATTTTTGAAGGCGCAACATTGTGTGGTTGCATCCACCTATGTGAAAGGACCTGTGCACCAGAGTGTTGTTGTTGAGGAGATTTCTATATTTAAATTTTGAAAGGGACACAAGAAATCAAGTGTGAGGAAATTCCTATATTAATGAAGGCTTCAACGTTGTTTGCTATACTGTTTGCATAAAAAAACACAAACCCCCGCCTTCCAAAACATTACAATCTAGTGGGTCTCTTGGAAAGAGGAGCGAAACTTCATTTACCTAGAAACTGGAATTTACTTAGTGATTTCTTCCATGATTTGCTCCACTATTTGCTCACATATCTCAAAGGATCTCTCGCATTGATTTCAATATTGAATGGCTTGTCTTTTTTAAGAAATTGGCCAAATGCACAAGGAATGTTGAGAAATAAATGCCAATACCTTCTCTTTGGGTTTATTATTGAAAAGTGAAGGTTTCATAGCACTGCTGATAGAAAGACAATTGTGTAGTTAATACAGGCGATTTTTTAGATCAATGTGCAGGTGTGAGCAACTTCATTGTGGATTGGTGAGACTAACATTCAACCCTTTTCGTCTAGCAAAGACTCCCACCGTGGAAGATCGCTAGACAACGTGAAATCTATTTGCAACATGCAAGACCTGCAATGTAGAAGTGGCTTGCGTCCAAGTCAAATGAAACACAATTGCATGAATAAGGTAGTAAGTTTAAAGTTTAAGGTGGGCACTTATTATGATAAGGAAAACCCTTAATTTATGTTAAAAGTGTGGAGGTATATTTTGTTTTTAAGTGGAGTGATAAGGTTATAAAGTGTGATTTTTGAGAGATATAAAATGTGGAGAAATAAGGTATACTTTTTAAATTAAATGAGTGATTTTTAGGAGAGATAAGGAGTGGATAAAATATTTTTTATGTAATGGAGTAATAAGTGATTTTTTGGAGTGATAAGGTGAAATTATTTTGTATTTGGAGCGATAAGTGTTTTGTATTGGGAGTAGCAATTTTTTTTATAGAGAAAGTCATTGTTGTAATCCAAAGCGATGTTTTACTTTGAGAGCAATTGAGCAAGTGTAGGAGATTTTTGAAGGCAAAAGTTTGCAAGTGTGACATTCTCATTGCTTGAGAAGGAGAAGGTTGATGTACTCTCATATTTAAATAAAAACATATCTTTTTTGTGGTGCTTGTGTCCTAGATCTGCCCGAAATTGAATAAGGGGATCTTAGGTACACCATGTGTATGTTTGTAATGGCGCATGCTTCCCGATATTAATTTTGTTTTGTGTCTAGTTTTTGACACTAACCTTCATGTTGTACCCTTCTAATATGGTACACATGTAGCACACAACAAATTAGCAAATTGCATGCACATAATCAATTTCGATCAAGCTCCTAAAATCAAAGCTCCCATAATCAATTAAGTTCATAAGCACAAAGCATCACATCATCGACTTGATAAAAGTAATATTCTGCAACAACTTATCACAACAACTAATTCACGCCATCAAGTTAAGGACGCTACAACATCAAGCATTTCAAGCCAACACGACATCAACAACATCAACACTTTTTGTATCACTTGTAGATAAACATATTTTAACTGAATTGTAGGGGTTCATTCTCAGTTGTAACCGACACCCTAATTTGAATTGTTAAGGTGAATACATTAAGTCAAGTAAGTCTTCAACTGAGTCATCAAGATTGAACTAGTCATTTGTCTCTTGGGTGCATTTTCAATAATGTTCGACACCCTTCCTTTTTTAAATCAGCACATTCAGTGAGTACATTCAAGAAAGCGCAAAGTGTTAGTAATCCATCAAGCAAGCATCAAGTGAGTGTGAAAGCAAGCAAGTAATTGTTAAAACAAATTCAAGCGAGCATGCAACAATCAATCAAACATCAAGCGAGAGAGTTATACAAATCTAGCAAGTATTAAAAGCAAGCGGGCGTGAGTTCCAACAAGTTAACATGGCGAAAATCATTCAATTGTTAAAGATTCTTGACAATTTGATCCTCTCAACTACTAAAGACATGGTGCAAATCAACAAATCAACTCTTGCTGACATTCAAGTGCATATTCAACATGCCCATGAAACGATTGAGTTCCTTCAAATAGAGTCGCAACTGCAAGAAATGAGTTGCAAGAGAAGCGTGTTGCTTCCAAGTCTTTGACCAATTGAGAGACAACTAATCATTCAAATTCATTCATCCAACCAACTTCAAGTGTTGAAGTTGTTCCAATTCAACTTTCTTCCAAAACCATCATCAAGCCATGGGAAGAAATTCAAAGTAATCGAAATCGATGCGGCTTAGGATATGTCAAAGATAACGACAACTTACATATCCCTGATTATTCCAAGCCCATTCAGTTCATCAGTGCCAGATTACTTGAACAAATCACCTCAGCAAGTTCTCAGCAACTTGCAGACCAACGTCAATGCACACAAGCTCAAGTTGCAGACAAACCAACATGTTTTCATTGTCAAAGAACCGATCATTTGGAAGATCAATGTTTTGATCTCCTTCCTTGTCACCATTGTGGCAAGCAGAATCATTCATCAAAGAAATGCTACAAACAAGACCAACCTGCCAGATTAAAGATCGATTATTAATGGATTGATCCATGGGAATGGTCATCCACAGTCAGAAGATTGTATAAGTTTTGCAATTGAATTCAATCACACATATTGCAGCCAACAGTAAAAATGAAGATGGTACTCTCATGTAGTGAATGGGGGAGTACACCGATGAAGCACTCCTACACCTGAAGGGGGGAGTTCAAAAATAATTTGAATAATATGGTCTCTCCTTTCAGTTGACAAAGGGGGGAAAATGTCAATGAAATTGACAGTGGTTGTCAGACTAAAAGTCTCGACAACATCAATGAAGGAAGCAATGGGCATTTTCATCAGCAAGTGAGCATCAACAAATTCGCCAGTGGGCGATCAACAGCAAAATCAGCTGTGAGCAGTTTTCAAACAAAAGAAAAGAAATAGTGAGTTGTTTTTCAATGTCATAAGCTAGTGGGCATTCTCAATATTTTGTCAGTGGACAAAGGATGCTAATTGCAAGCAACGGATAGATGGATCCTTTTGCAACTTGGCACGTGATGGAGTTGTCAAGCGACATTTAGAGATGAATCAGACATGTAGCTGACTCATGGTATCTTCATATTGCAGTTTCTTTAGCATCTAGCTTTGGTGTTTTTTCAGGCAAATGTTTTTTTGAGGATCAACTTGAGAACTTGGAAGGGGGTTCCTTGTTCTTATTTTGGATTTATCATTTTGGGGGGGGGGGGGGGGAATGTTAGCCTCACTCTCATAATAACACAATTATAAATCCAAATATCATAATTAAATAAATCAAATCTTGAGAATTAGGAGTTAGTTCCTCAAACTAGGGAGTTTAGTTAGGATGAGAGATTCTCTCCAACTAGTTCTCCTAGATTAGTGTGTTATTGAGATATTTTTTCAACCATAGTGTCCAAGATAGACGTACTATCTTGAGACCAACTTCCTCATATATTTATTTGTACTATTATCATTCTTTGTACATTGGATTGATTAATAATGAGAATGTGAGGAATGCTTTAAGGCTGAGGCATTTTCCGTCATGTCTGGTTTTTCTATATGTCTAATATTTATTTTATGAGTGTGAGTGTTTTATTATTAGTTTATTAGTTTACTTCAAATAGTAACAGAGAGAAGGGAGCCAATTTCCCAAGAGGAATAGATACTGAGAGGTACAGGGGCTAATGCAAAGTTTGCAAGGTGAGGCTATAAGGCCAAAGTTGGGCCATAGGCATGCAATAACACCAAGGGAGTATGAGAGAGGCATCTTTCTAACACAGGGAGGAGAGGGAGGGGAGCCAAATATCATAGAGCACAAACTATACATGCAACAAAGAGGAGGGTACTAAGTAACCTTCTGCATACAAGGACAAAGCTTTAGAAACTTACAAGAAGCAAAAATAAATTCCTTATTAATGATTAAAGAACACCTTAGAGAAAACTGAGATGCCTGGGAAGACTCCCATAAAAGTGAACCAAGGATTCAATTGCGCTTCCATGAACATAATTGAGGATAATTGTGGCTACCTGAGCCAACAGAGAGACTTGTGATGCACCAAAGAAGTCAATTACACTGCCACGAATAGGATTGAAGAGAATTGTGACTTTCCAAGACAACGAAGAGACTCACGACACACCAAAGAAGTCAATTGCGTTGCCACAAACAAGATTGAAGAGAATGGTGGCTTCTTGAGCCAACAGAGAGGCCTGCAACCCACCAAAGGTAATTAAGCTGATCAGTTCACCTCCCACAAAACAGTATAAGCTTTGTTCTCCATCAGTTATGAAGATAACAAAACATTTAACTCAAATAATTCCCAATTTACGAGGGATGGCACAATTAGCATTTATAATAGCCGCCTAACTCAAAAGAGTATTCACGAGACACTAGTGTAGATTGAGCCACCATGGAGGGCTATGATGAGACGACCAAACACAACCCATGGATTTAAAACTAGAGCCTAAGAACCCACACGCACACCATTAAAATCCATAATAACCCACCTCGTTAGAACCATCAATGCTTCAGGTGCAAAATTTGTTCAATAGTTATAATACCATATAGGCGGAAGTTACAACTCTTAACACATTTAAATATATTGAAACAACCTAACTTAAAAATATTGTAAACTAAATATAATTCTAATTCATACACATATTTAAATATATATATATATGATTAACATATAAAAAATTATTTATTTAATATTACACTTTATCAAATAAACTGATAATTTAATTTTAAATAATCTATTTCTATTAGTTACACAATATAAAATACAGATCAAATTAAAAAATTAATTTCACGCCCATTTTTTTCAATCAAATAAATAAACAACATTACATTAAATAGCTAATTCTCATCCTTATTTAAATCACACCCTCTATTTTAATTCAATACATTTATCCAAATAACTTAAAAAGTGTGACCTGGATATTGCATTTTTGTTATGAAACGCACTTGTTTTAATTCAATACATTTATCCAAATACCTTAAATGGACATTGCAATTTTTATTTTTGTCATGTTTTTATAATGATACACTTCCAACTAAATTAAATCTAATCTTTGTATGTAATCATAATTATTAAATCTAAATATACCAATAGACAAAATCTATTTTCATTCCATATATTTATCCAAATAAATTAAAGTGTTTAAGAGGAACATTGCTTTTTTGTCATGTTTTATAAGGTTACATTTCTAACTAAATTAAAATTTATTTATCTACGCATTTATAATCGTAATTATTGAATAAGAATACATAGACGATAAAAGACTTGACTTTAAAACGTTGAATGTAAACGAATTTGAACTATCTGAAAAGAAATCTATATTGAAGTTTGTCTTTTTTCTTGGCTTGGCATGTTGTGGTCTCAATATGTTTTACCCAGGTGTCAATTTGTTAGTCAACTTTATTAAGGTCTCAATTATTAATAGAATGCACGAATCTAAGCCAAGAGTTTCTTCGGTCTATTGAATCAAACCAAATTCATGCCACCTATCAATAAAAATATGATGGATGGGCAGTCAACTCTCTGTTAATATTTTGGAAGTTTGATAATAAATTTTTCCAATTGGTTTAACGGGTCGTGGAGATTGTATTAGGGAGATATATTTGAAAATGATTTTTTGTTGGCTCAATCATGAAGTTTTATTCCAAGAGTGTTGAAAAATTTAAGTTTGTAATTTTCAATGACAAAAATATTTTAACAATGAGAATTTGACCAATTAAATTAACTTTCACAATTGAAAATCTGACAAAATTAAGTTCAATTAAGACTAAGAAGAGGATGGTGAAATCCTCTGATACAAAAGTGGACTAATGAGAATCTAATTTCATACTTGGATTGAGTTGAGACACCTTTTGTCAAGATTATCCATTTATGATATAAAAATTGTGTGTTCAACGTTATTCACATGGATCGACCTCGTCTCGCTTGCACAATCAAGGTTTTTATAATTTTGATCTAACATGACACCAAGCGGAAGATTTTCAATTAGTTTATTAGTCCCTGCCTCGTCAAGGACTAACATTCACCTCATGATCAAATTCCATTGATCGTCCACTATTTTGCTGTTTTTTTAGTCATTTTAGCCACAATTTAAAAAAAATGTGGATTGTTTCTATTTTGTATGAATTCAAAAATAATTTTATAATTTCCTGGAAATCATATTTCTAATTTTTGATTGGCCTAGAACCTCCTGATGGGACATAATTCCCCTAGTGGAGAGTGTTTTACTTTTGGTATTTGTTAGTACTTGACAACTGATTTAAAAATAAACAAAAAACTAATTTTTTGAGTGGCCATTTGGTTGGTGAGTGCTATGACATTAACACTGAAAATGACACTGTTATGGTACTACTCTTTCCCATGATTATAGAATTGACGTTGTTGGAGGTCCTTTGTGTAGGAGGGGGAGGGTGGGGATGGTGGGCGGGGGTGTGGCAGGCTACACAAGTCGTTGTGCGAAGATAATTTTTACAAATTTCCAGATTGTATATCGTATGAATGTTTATAGAGGATGGGGTATGTGTAGGAGAACGAGGAATATTATCATGTTTCGTTGTGTGGAGCTTTTACTATGTGGATTATTAAGGTTGTGCAAGAGAGAAGTTGCGTAGAGTTTTTGATTTTAGAGCTATGTATCTTTGCAGAATGATTAATATTGTTAATTTCCTTGTTTTGATTTTTCCAAGCCACGCAACCTTGATCTGCATTATCAGATCATCATCAGGTAGTGCTTGTTGATTTCTTTCTAGTTCGTTTTGGCTAAAAGTTAATAGGTCAAGCTTGTACTCTGGTGGCTATGTAGAGGAAGCATGTGGTTGTTTGAAGGTGCTTATGCAAAGCAAGCGTGTACGAAAGAAGCGTGCACGGAGACTAGAGTTAATCAATTAATTCAATATTTTTCTGAGCATTTGTGCTAGAATTGAATCTTTGCGGAGGACGGGGTATGTGCATGAAATTTCATTCTGTGGAGCTTTTACTGTGTTGAACTTTTATGGCAAAGACGAAATCAACATGGGGTATTTTCGGGAGAATTATGATTATGTATCGTATGAAAGTATTGTGCAACAGAAGAAGTGTGTGTGGAGGAAGTTGTGCAGAGATTGACGTTAATCAATTAATTTAGTATTGTTCTGAGCATTAGTGCTAGAATTGAATCTTTGCGAAGGATGGGGTATGCGTGGGAGATTTCATTGTGCGAAGATTTTACTGTGTTGAGCTTTTATGGCAAAGCTGAAATTAGGACGAAGTATTTTCAGGAGAACTATGATTATGTATCGTATGAAGGTATGTTCAAGAGAATGAGGAATATTATTATGCTTCACTGTGCAGAGCTTTTACTATGCGAAGATGGCGTATGCTTGTCAATTTATCGAACAAATCTAATACTTTTACAAATTTTCATATTGTATATCGTATAATGTTTACGAGAGATGGAGTATGTGCGAGAGAACATGGAATATTATTATGTTTCGTTATGCAAAACTTTCACTGTGTGGAGCACGAAGTATGTGTGAGAGAAAAATTGCGTAGAGCTTTGAGTAGGATGAGGTAGGAAGTTTGTGCGAGATATTTCATTATGCATAGATTTTATTAGGATGGGGTATTTTCAGGACAACTGGGGGTGCATGTGGAAATTAATGAAGATGGGGCATGTTTGTCGCTTTTCCGAACACATCTAATACTTTCACACATTTCTTGATGGTATATCATATAAATGTTTACGGAGGATGGGGTATGTGCAAGAGAGAGGGGAATATTATTACGTTTCCAAATCATTTTACATCCATCTCTTGAGTTGTATGGATTTATCTTCAAGAGAGGCTAAGATGTCCTAGGCACTGATCTCTCTTCAACCCAGGGGTTGTCTCTAGGACCTACAACATGGTTAATGGCTAAAGTGGAAAAAAAAGGCTTAATACATGGTGTAATGGATGGATTTCCCAAGGGGGGCAATTTCTCTAGGTCAACACTATCTCATAAGCAATTTTAGTATAACAAGTGTCACTTGTATGGATTCTTAAAGGAGTTTGAGAATTCATTGAGGTGGTTATGTTATAAATTCATATGAACCCGGGAATAAAAGAAAAAAAAAGGGCTTTTCTCTAGCTTTGTGGAAGAGGTTAGCCCTACCAAAAAGCAAAAGGAGGTTGGGGATTAACAAAAATGGTTTGGAACTTAATTTAAGAATCTAGGCTGTGGGAATAGACAGTGAAAGTCAAATATACACCCATGGGAATTATGGATGAATGGATTAGGAATCCTATAAAATGAGTTAGAATGCTTCAGAAAAGTGGAAAGCAATCAACTTTGCTTTCCATTTGGGTGGGAACTAGTAGCTTTGGCAATTTCGTAAGTGAATGACAGAGACAAAAAGAATTTAAAAGATAGAAATGTTAGTATTAGAGAGGAGGAAGATCAATTGGTTTGGTCTCTAAATCCATAAGGGTATATCGACCAAAAAAAGGATATAAATCAGTTAATAAGGAGGAAGGGAGAATCAACATGTATGGTTGTGGAAAGTCATATGGAAACTAAAGAAACCAACAAAATCCAAAATTTTCATGCAGTTGATCTTGAACAAAAGGGCACCCACTTGGGATATGTTGTAAAAAACAACCTTTGTTGGACCTAGTTGGTGTAGTCTCCAAGAAGAAGACAAAGAAAGAAATGCACATATCATCATGACTTGCCTTTATAGAAATAATGTTTGGAAGGAGGCAAAAATAATGATTAGGTATCAAAATATTAGGGTAGTAGATAACATTGAAGAGGCCTTTAGGATTTGGTGCATCAACAAGAACACAAAAAAGCTCAAAATATCTTCCCTCAAACATTGCTTGGGGAGTTTGGTTGGCCATAAATTTGAAGTTGTTTGAGAACAAAGAGACATTAACTTTAAAATGTTTTGTTCAAGCACTATACAATCTAAATGCATACCCAAAATTTAAAAATAAACAAATTATGCATAACTCGAAGGATAAGGAAATTGATAAGGACATTCCATGGGAATACTCCGATAGGACCTCACTAAAGGCCCCACTAAGTAATGAGCATAAGGAATTTCATTTATATCTTCAACCCTAAACATTTGATTCAAAGACAGAATCACTCATGAAATAAACAATTATTATGAATTGATGGCTCTCAAATTGATTATAAGGGTGGCTCATGAGGCAGGAGCCTCAGATGTTCAAATCTTTAGGGACTCTTTTCTAGTAATTCAATGAATGCACAAAGAAATAATATTGAAGAATTTTACATTGTAGCCTTTGTATAATGATGTACAATTACTTCTATCAATGTTCTCACACATATATAGGGACAAGACCATGATAATAGATGTACTTTTAAAATTTGGAACACGGATGAATCATACATCCTAGTTGGCCTTAGTACATCAAGTGAGGATTTATTTTTTTATTTTATATTATATTATTTATTATTATTATTATTATTATTATATTATTATTATTATTATTTTTGGATATGCCCATGAACCTTACACTTAAACTTTTGCAATCTTGTTTTCACGTTACTTTAAATATCATTGCACTTCTCCAAACTTCCCCACTACGTTGCAACAACGAAGACAATTTTCCATGATGACAATTTTTACTTTAGAGTCAAAACACCATAACCTCAATACTAAATGACCAATCAAGAGAGAGGAGTGCTTTGCATAGTTTATAACCTCAATACTAAATGACCAATCAAGAGAGAGGAGTGCTTTGCATAGTTTATACAATTTTTACTTTAGAGTCAAAACACCATAACCTCAATACTAAATGACCAATCAAGAGAGAGGAGTGCTTTGCATAGTTTAGGGATAATGAAAACAAATGAGTGGATTGAGGAAGCTTATGGATTGAGGAAGCTTATTGGATTAGGTTGAACCATAGCCATCCGCATTGGAAGGTATTTACCAACCAATATAGGAGACCCACCAAAATTCGAAACTTAAACTTGATTTACTTGTATAGCAAGGCTTGTGCGTAGTTATGCTAGGCTAAAAAATAGATAGCAGTCCCAATAACTCGATACCAAATTTCCTCAATGACAACAACAAATTTACTAATAACATCCATCCCAATTAATGTAAATTAATATCCCAATTAAAAATAAACTTATGATCATGATACTTAGTGTGCGGGAGATCAAAGAGAATAGAGAACCTATGTCATTCTCTAGCGTTATCGCATTGAAGTCCCACATGGCATCGAGAATGAGGACGGGGTGATGTTGGGAGCGGTGATACAAATAAAACGCAACAAACTAAACGTGGCAATTAATGGAATTAAGTCAAATATTAATATTAAAGTGAAGCATTAAGATGAGTAACGTGAGAGGAAAATGGCTATTCCAACTCCGAAGCGACACATTATCTACAACAGCTACCATGCCATGAGAAGCGACACATTATCTACAACAGCTACCATGACTCAACCAACATTTTTTTCATTATCGCATTTATTTTGTCTACGATAATGATAATGATAATGTTTTTTTCATTATCCCATTTATTTTGTCAGCGATAATGATATTTAGATAGTGATATATTCTCTCATATATATGGTGGCCTATGACACGACAACGATATTTAAGTAGGTACATTATATTCTGTCTTATATATGGTATTCAGATTTGGTGGTATATATTAAAATGAGCATTGAGTTTTTTAAAGCAATAGTGTCTGTGATGGTATATATTAAAATGAGCATTGAGCTTTTTAAAGCAATAGTGCATGTGATGGTATATATTAAAATGAGCATCGAGTTTTTAAAAGATATAGTGCATGTGATTGAAGTGGAGAATAGTTTGAGTGAATTTGAGAATTTAAAATAATTTTTAATTATTATTATTATTTTAAAGCTCTAAATATATTTTTTGAGTTTTGTAATTGTGCTTTTGATGGATGTGGAGAATGGTTTAAGGTGAATTGGAGAATTTAAATAATTTTAATTATTATTATAATTTTAAGTTGTATTATAATTTTATGAGTTTTGTAAATGTGCATTTCAATGTGTAATATATAAATTAATTTATTATTAAAATTAAATTATCTATTATTATTATTTAATTTAAAATGTATGATACAAAAATATTTGGTATAAATATATTTATAAATAAAGTATAAGATTATAATAATAAAGTGAGTTAATAATTTTTTTGTTTTTAGTGTGGTTGGTTGATAGAGTTTATTAAAACAAGTTGTTGTTGCATCAAATATTTTGATAAGACAAAGTTTAAGAAGGTGGATTAAAACTTATAATTATTTTCTCTTTTCATCAATTTACTTAATTTGAGAGGGGGAGAAAACGATATTGTTTATATATATATTCTTGCATTTTTCAGTATAAGAATAATTTTTTTTAGTAGAAACAACACATTATAATCATTTATGGACTATTATTCCCCCTTAAATATGTGAGAATTCAAATTTAGTTATGGTCTAAGAGAATATTTGATTATGCCTCATACTTTCTATAGTTCTAGCTAGATTTCCTTCCCCTTGTGAGAAGAAGGGAGAGATTTGGTGTTTTCTTTAGGCCTCCAAAGAAAGTAATAGATTCAAATGCTTCAATAAATGGGCTTGTGGCATTGGAATATTGGAAGCTGCTACATTCTATTTTACTATATCCTCCTCTTCTCGATCTACATCCTTCTCTTACTCTTTAGATTCTTATTCCCTCCTACGATTCCTCTTCTTTTTCTCTCCTTCTTCTCCTTCCTTCTCTTATGATGGGGCATTGATGTCAGACCCACATGAAATAGTTCCATGTTGCTTTTAGGATGAACTATTCCATATTTGGCTTGAGTGTTTGATGGATCAAAACCACCTAAATCTAATCTAGATTTAGGGTTTCCCATTAGCCTTTCTAACCCATTTTTTCATTCCCTAGTTCATCTAAATTTCCAAGAAATTGAATTTATTGTTGCTTGAATCTGGCCTTCCCCCTTGGGACAAATTTGATAGTTTTGACCCATTATGCTAGGATTTTTTACACTCTCTAGGAACCATCTTGAACTTAGATTATTTTCTTGATTGTTGCTTTGGACGAGTCTATCCCTCTTGGATTTTTGGGAAGTTTCAGCAAAGTGCCCATAAACATAAGAAAAATATTGTTGCACTTGAAATAAATCTGCCCATATGGTTAGCTAGTAGCTTTACCCATCTAGATTGATTTGCAATGCCTTTGGAATTCCCTTCTCTATATCCACCTCTACACAAGAGAACACGTTTCATTTTGGTTTTTCTCGATCAATGAATTGATCTAGAATGTTCCTAATATCTCTGAGAGAATTTCAATCCTACAAAATCAGAGGGAGATGTGGTAGCCTAACCCCCATAGGGATTGCTATGATTTCCTCTTCTAGATTGATGTCAAGGAAACATGGAGATATATATAATCCCTTGGGTCTAATGAAGTATGGTCTAGAGAAAAAGATCAAAGCATGCCCTTCATTTTTGAAAAAAGTTAAAACAAAAATAAACTCAGCTAGATGCATAAGATAACACCTATCCTTGGAGTCCAATTTTTTTCTATCCATACTTCTATTCACACACCACTATAGAATATATTATCTTGGTTAATTAGTTCCTTCCTGGAGCTTCCCCATGAATATGATACTATGTATGATAAATAGTTGTCCAACCCTTCCAAGGGAACCCTTGCAGTGAGAATATGATGCTTGAGTAAAATTTAGGATATCCTCCACCATGCTTCTGCTTGGTGAGAATAATATACTTAATAAAAGGGCAAAGCAACCCTTCCTCAAGATTATTATTGTTATCAAGGGGAAAACTGTTGAAGGGTCAACCGACCCTTCATCATTCTTCCTCTTGATGAGAATACTATGTTTGAAGAAGGGTGAGTTAAGCCTTCGCCATACTCCACCTATATGATAATATTATGATTAAGGAAGGGTTAGTTAGCCCTTCATCATGCTCCCCTTTGATGTGAATAATAATCTCAATGAATGGTTGGTTATCCCTCCCCTAAGATTCCTAGGAAGATAGTATTATGCTTGAGGAAGGGTTGACTAACCCTTCCCCTTTCCCTTAAAAAGGAATACTGGTTTGAATATGGGTTAGTCAACCCTTCCATGTGATTTGTTTAAAAGACAATAGAATTATTGAGAAAGGAAGGATCATCCTTTCTCCATGACTCCCCTCAATGAAAATAATATGCTTGAGAGAGGGTTAACCAACAATTCTCCCGTGATTGCTATAGATAAGAATACTTTGCTTGAGGAAGGGTCATCCAACCCTCCCTGGAGCTCCTCCTTAATGCGAATATTAAGATTGAGGAATAACTAACCAACCTTTCCCTAGGTTCCCCTTGATGAGAACAATATGATTGAGGAGGGGTTAGCTGACCCTTCCCTAGGCTCCCATTCAATGATAATAATATGAATGAGGAAAGGTTAAGTAACCCTTCCTCATTATTTCTCTGTGACCAAAATACTATACTTGAAGAAGGGTAAATTAACCCTTCACTATGCTCCTCCTAGATGTGATAATATCCCTAAGGAAGGTTTAACTAACCTTTCGATGGGCTACCCATCTATGTATATGCTAAGCTTCAATAAGGGATAGCCAACACTTTCCTAGGTTTCTAGGGATGAAAATACTATGCTTAATGAAGGGCCAATTGACCTTTCATATTTATCCCCATACACAAGAGTACTATTTTAGAGGGAGGGTTGTCCAACCCTTCCTTGTGCATTAATAGATCATAATACTATGATTAAGGAATGGTTAATTAACCCTTCCTTAGGATAACTTTACAAATGAAAAATAGACTTAAGCACGGGTTTATCAACCTGATCCAGGTGGATATTGGTGGCCACCCGCCAATTCCACTTGGACCCCCACCATTGTTTCTTTCAATTTTTCAGCTTTCTTAATTGTAGCACAATTTACTATTTTTAGCAGTTTTACGGGTCCTAAACTTCCGGAGCCGTTTTGAGGCCCTAAACGACGGTTTTTTGTTTTTTGTTTTTTGTTTTTTGTTTTTGTTTTTGTTTTTGTTTTGTTTTTGTTTTTGTTTTGT
>APFE031662514.1:73743-95517 GCA_000404065.3 Pinus taeda | reverse complement strand
CCAATTTTTTTTTTTTCTCGGGGCACTGCCTCAGACCTCGTAGAGGGGGGCTACACGCCCCCCTCAAACCCCCCAGATACGGGGGGCTGCAACCCCCCCGCTGCGTAATCGACGCAACGAAGGGGGGGCTACCACCCCCTCGTGACCCCCTCGCTGCGTAATCGGCACAACGAAGGGGGGACTCTGCCCCCCCTCTAACCCCCTGGTTCACTACGTAGGTTAGTCATGGAAAGAATATAACACAACCCAACACCACTGGTTTCCCTTGTTGAGTAAGGATTACCCCAATAGTATAGTTAGAGGCATTTGTCTCAATCTCAAATGGTTGTTGCAAGTTTGGTAATGTGAACACTAGTGCAAAGCAGAGGCGATGTTTCAACTTTGAAAATGACTTTTGTTGAGATTCAGACGAAAATAATTTTTCTTTCGCTCCTCCCTTGGTGACTTGACTCAAGGTCCAAGTGATATGAGAAAACCCCAACACGAACCTGCAGTAGAAGTTGGTAAGACCTAGAAAGATGTGGAGCTTTGTCGCAGTGGTTGGGGATGGCCAATCCTGAATGACTTGGATCTTGGATGGATCCACATGCACCCCCCATTCATCAATAATGTATCCCATATACTGAACTTGATTCATGCCAAAAGTGCATTTCTCCAAATTGGCACAAAGCTTGTGTTGCCGCAGTGTTTGGATAACCTGTCGATGTGGTGGAGGTTCTCTTCCCAACTCTGGCTGAAGATTAGGATGTCATCCAAGTATACCACTACAAATAAGTTGGTGAATGGTCGCAAGATGTCATCCATCAACCTCATGAAGGTTGCAAGAGCATTCGTTAACCTGAAAGGCATAACCAACCATTTGAAAAGGCCCTCCTTGGATTTGAAGGTAGTCTTCCACACATTGGAAGGTTCAATTGGTACTTGGTGATATCCAGACTTCAAGTCGATCTTGCTAAAATATTTGACCCCCTTGATTTGGTCCAAAAGGTCATCAATCCATGGGATCGGGTACCTATTCCGGACAATGATCTTGTTCAATGCCCAATAGTTAATACAAAGTCTCCAAGTCCCATCCTTCTTTTGTATCAACACGACCGGCCTCCCACAGGGCGATGAACTCAGCTAGATGTGACCTTTCTACAATAGTTCCTAAATCTGCCTCTTGATTTCGTCGTTCTCCAGAACAGAGCACCAATAGATTGGTCCATTGGGAAACAACGCACCTGGGGTCAAATCGATGGAGTGATTGACCTGATAGTGTAGAGGTACCCATGCGGGGGAGCTGAAGATGTCCTCGTGCTCCTCCACAACCTTATCCATCTATTGTTGTCATGCGGAGGGGCCCTGTTAGCTCTGTTATGTAAAAGGATAAGAAAATGGATTCAAGCACTCTCAGAGGCTGCAAACACACCTAAGTTCATGCCAAGCGAACCATTTCTGATGTTCAATTCTCCAAATTTTGGCTAAAATCTTCCTACCAGTTGAAGAAGTTGCAAGAGGAAATCCCTTGGAGGAGCGGAAATACACTACCGGGAGTCACAAATACTCTAAACTCATGAAAAATCTCAAATCACAGGCTTAAGGGTCCGAAATCATATCAGCCATTGGATCTGGCCGATCAACGATCCAGATTGCGTCGGCATTTCGCAGTCGGAGCAGGCAGGCAGTGGCAGCGACTCAGGAGACCTCACCGATGAGCGATCGCCGATATCGCATCGGCGGGTCGCAATGAAGGACTTATAAAAGAGGTTTGGGCCTTTATATTTGGTGATATGTGATCGCTGACATCGCATCACCGATATCACGTCGGCATATCGCATCAGCGCTTACAAAGGGGGCAGGGCCTTTTGCATGGTTATGTTTGCGATGCGATAAGCTGAACCCGATGGCGCTATAAAATATTTCTCATAAATTTTCGGGTCCGCGGTGATATCGCTATTGGTGCTTTTAAAAGGGGCGGAGCTTTTATACAAGGCATGTATGCGACCCGATGGGTCGGACCCGATATCATTATGAGTGATTATTCATAAACTTTCAAGTCCGCGCTAAGGCCTTTTCAGTGATTTTGGGCGCATTTTCGTTATATAACGAAATATAAAGAAATATAAAGGAAACCTTGGGGGGTGCCGATAGGGATGAAGCCCGGACTTGATGGGGTCTGGGAAGCAAAATATATATGTTTACAAGTTCGCCAAAGGCAATTTTCAGTGTTTTGCAGCATTTTTCAATGTATTTTCAAACAGAGGAATGGCCGGCTATCATGTGCGATTGCGACCCGAAAGGCGACCCGATAGAGGAGTGATGCATGCATTGTCTGTTAATGTTTAAAATGTGGCAAAGCGGGTAGGATTTCTCAGTGGCGCGGAGCTGGTCAAAGCAAGCATGGAGTGGTACAGCGCAGCAGGCAGCTGCATTCAATTCGCAGTATGGCCAAGCAAAAGAAGACGTGCCCCAAACAGATCAACATTTATTAGTCATGATGAAGCCATCTCAATGTTCAGCGACTGCTGTTAATCAGCAATATGGCAGATCCAGTCAAAGCATTCAATGGCTATGGGCTTCACCCATATTTCACTCCATCGACCCAAAAAGGACCGCAGAGCACCAGAGAGGGAAAAATCTATTCAAAACACAGTCAGATTTGTATCAGAGGGCCATTCCTAAATGTAAAAATGGTTGGTGGCCATTTATGGACTCCTCCACGCATTGTTTAACAGAGATATTTTGTATTGTAACACTATATATACTCAGAACTCAGATGTAATCAGGTGATGAGTGTTTGATGAATGAGAGCTTATTGTAGCCTTCTAACTTATGGAGATTGTAACTACTTTGTAACCTGCAGCGTCTAGTCTTCATTTCCAATTAATACAAGCTTCTTTTGCTGTCAATTGCTCACTTTCCATTTCTGCTTCTTGTTCCAGGCTGTGCCTGTTTTGCATTCGTTCATTTGCTGTAAATGTTAGCATTAGAGGGGTTTTCATCCCACCTCTGTGTTAGAATTTGGCATGTATAACTGAACATGTATGCAGGTTTATGTTGTTGTAATGCATAGAGAGCTGTCATCCTGTCTATGTATTAGAATCCAGATTTACAGACCTTTTACTGGTTGCCGCCGGCCATCACAGGGTCCTGTGCATCCGCTGGGGTGATTAGTTTTCTTCATTATCACCTTTACCTTAAGCTGTGAGTAATTGGTGGTTAAAAGCCTTGTAGTCTGGGGGTGTTCACCCATGTCTGGGGTCAATCATAGTAGAAGTGGTTATCTGGCTTAAAGGTGCTGCACATCCTCCATTTATCCATCATTTCATCCGATAGAATTGTTGAATTTTTAATGTTCCTGAGCATCACTGATATACAACCTAGGTGAGTTTCTTGGGGTGATAACAGGCCCTATTTGTAGGTCGTGGCCACCATCTTCTTCTTTCCTTGAGGGCATATCATTAGGAATTTTTTTTTTCTCTGTTTTGGAAATGGGCTTACTGCATTGTTTTGTAGTAACCAAAGAGATGGCGGTAGGCAGTGCTACCTTTGGTATCCTATACAACTTATTTCTCAAGGTAACAATAACAACACGAGGCCTTGACTCATACACAACATGTCACTTCCACAAGTATGGTTGGCCTAATAATGCATCACAAACATCAAGAGGAGCAACTTCACATAATACCTCATCGGTGAAGGGCTTGATGCTGAATGGAAGGTGACACTATTGGCTGACGCGAAGATCCCGTCCTTGGTGAAGCCACCTGATAGTGTACGATTATGGGTGTGTTGTGTTTAGTAAGCCCATCCACTTCATGATCTCTGCTAAAATGAGGTTCTTTTGGCTCCCACTGTCGACAATGAACTGTAACAGGGAACCCTTTACCCACATCTAGGAGTGGCAGAGGTGCTCCTCCTCCTGTAGATCTCCGGGTTCCTCCTTCTGGATCTTCGTGGTGGAAACAATGATGTTGGGCTTCACATCTATAATTTGCTTCCCTTTGTCATTCCCCTTGTTGGGTTCAGACTCAAAGTTAGAACATGCATCTGATTTAGAAGCCTTTAGCTCAGTCACCAGTGGCTTCTTGGCCCGACACTCACTTGTGTTGTGAGTGAAGCTCTTATGGAACTCACACCACTTTCCCATGTCCTTCTTCAGCTTCACGATGTTGTTCTTTGCTTGGGATTTTGCGGGTTGTCTTGGGTCACCCCACCTTGGCTTTGTCCTTTGTTTTGCGGTTTGCGAGAACCTTTCCCTTGCTCCATATTTGTAGATCCAAAGTCTTGCTTTTTCTTTTTAAGCTTCTTCTCGATCTTGACAACATATTGGTACGCCGTGCCAAGCAGGGAGAAGTCTAGGAACTCCATCTCATCCTGGATGTACCTGTGTAGGTAGCCGCAGGACTTGAGTACCAAATGTTTCTCATAATCCTTGATACCCAACTTTGTGCGAAGGGTATGAAAAACATTGTTAAAATCTGACACATCTTGGTCCCTTCCCTACCGCAGTGTTGTCCACTTTATGTATTTATCTTCATAGCTCCCGACAGGGTAGTACTGCTCCTTGACGGTGTCCCAGAACAAATTCCGAGTAGGTGCAGTTGAAAACAGTGAGGGTGTACTTTCATCCTTCTGCTCACAATAGGTTTCCCACCAGTCCTTAATGTGGGGGTGGCTTTGAGAAGAGAAAAAGTAATATTTTTCTAGCTAGAAAAATCATGAACATAAAAATATCCTTCTATCAGATTTAACCATTTATCTACAACGTCTGCATCTATTTGGCCCTCATATATGGGAATGTCAAAGTTTAATTGTAAATTAAAAGGAGTGGTGCCTTTAGAGTGGTTGCTAGATGTGGATACGCCGCCATGTTGCAGCCTCAAAATTCTGCTACGGAAACATGGGGGATAACCACTCAGTCTGGACCTTAAGATAGCTCTTTTTCCATTTAAAGTGGTGGCTCCGACTGGGGATAATGGGACTAATTTCCCAGTGTGGATTTTAATATGAGAGTGGGTGGTTTATGAGTGCTTTGCAATAGAATAATAATAATCTAAGTGACCTATTCTACAATGCAATTTCTCTAACTAACTTATTCTAATATAAACCAGGGTGTTCTTGTGTGACATGCGATATACAAGGATACCTATTTAGCATATGATAATAAAGATTGAAGACAACTAAACAGAGATGATAACATAAAAGATAATTCCTTTGACTAAATAGTTAGTCAAAGGAATTTATAAAATATATCGCATATATGATGAGTTATATATGAAAATCACAACTTCATCTAGGCATCATACAAAAGTGCAATTAACGCTTAACAAAAATAATAAATCTCACATATAATCCATGAAAGTAAAGTTTTTCCATTAATTAAATGTAAACAAAATCAACCATACACGATAATAGTACCATATGTGTGAAGTCCTGCTCATTTGACAAATGACCTAGACCAACTTCTTTCTTCAGATCAAATTGTCTCCCAAGAATACAAAAGTGCATCAACAAAGGAAAGTAGTCTGATATCTAAAAGAAATGATCATGTTCCATCATTTCATCAAAGTATTCTCAAACTTACAATAGTGCATTCTTTGCAAATGTTTTTGATAAAATTTTGGATCCTTCTCTAAATGCATGAGAAGGGTATAAATACTATTCTAACAAAATGTGCAAAAATAGATTATACAAAATTTGAGGAGGTTTCAAACAACATTCCTCCTAACTAGGTAACTAACTCCAAAAATAGACAAAGGCTAAATAAACAAAACTAAGAGGATGACTTGCTGTTTGCTAGCTTGTCCCTTAAATCGCAAATATCGGTCATTGGTTGGATTTGAGGAGGTGGCCCGAAATGAGTCCTGAGTTTTCCTGTGAAGATTGTATCGGTGAGCGGTGGCAACATCCTTTGAGTAGTGTGAAGGGAATAATTGAGAGTCATAATCTGGCTATGTGGCTTAACTAGATACTTCCAATACGACTCCCAGTTGGTCATGGTCAGTTTTGTAATTGCCTCTCTTTGACTCCCCACCTTTTCTTCCTAGTCTTTATACAGAGTAGTTAAATCGGGCATTTATTTCGTATTGCCTTCCTTGATGAGATTGGTGGCGAACAGGATGTGATTCATTGCTTTGACAATGTTCTTTGATACTCCAGTTGCCCTTGCGACTGCTAGCTCAGCCTGTTTGATTCTGGCATCCTAATCTGTGAAGAGAATGCCTTTATGAGTTTCTTCAATCTTAGGTAGATTGGACTTCTTTCCATCTTCTGTTTCCTGCCACTCAATGAACTCAAAGATTTTGGTGTTTAAATCATTAAACTCTGTTCTCTGGTTGATTGCCTTATCTGTCAGCTGGTCACTAGTGGTTAGATAGGGAGTAATATGTGACATCTTTTGGCAGAAATACTCTTGCTGTCTCACCAGAAGGGAATTTAATTCCAAGGCCTCTTTGATGAACTCCTTAGTAGTGGGAACGTCCCTGTATCTTTCCATGGATTGCTGCATTTCCTGAAGTTTCATGTTTTTGGCTGATATATCAGCCTCATGGCTTATTTTCAGGACCTCCATGTCTGGTTTCAATTGCTTGAGTTTCTTCACCACTCGCCTGTTTGCGCTTGCTTTCTCTGCCTTGAGCTCTTGTTCGAGCTGTGCAATTCTCTCCTCTTTCTCCCTTATTAAAGTAGAGATCTTAGTAGCCTTGTCCATAATGGCCGATGCGTATGCTCCCGTGAATTGTGATAGTCTAGTCAAGTTCTCGGCCGGATTGAAAGGAATTTCCTTCCAGACTATGTCCATGGGCTCGTTCCTTAGTGGGAATTCAGGTGCATCTACCCTTCTTATTTTTCTCTGCCTTCTAACTACAACCTTGTGGAGAGGGCTATATAACATATCAAGTGGAGGTATTTCAGTTACCTTCAGAACAATCTCTGATGTGGGCAGAGCAAGGATAATTTCAGTATGCTAGGACATTTTTGCTTGTTCCTCCATAGGTGTAGATTGTTCGTCGATAGACTTGGGCTCTGTATCTTTATGAACATGTGGAGGAGTTTTAAATTCCTCTATTTCTTGGGCATTTGAGGCTTTGGGAGTGCCTTGCAAATTCTGATTAAACTGATCCCACTCCCGCTCCAAACTACCGCCTTCAGTCTCTGAACCGATTTCTATAGCCAGGATGCTCTTCTGAGCTGACTTCCTACTAGACTCAGTTGTGTTGTCGGTGTCTTGGGGCTTCCCTATGTCTGGTGTCTTCTCAGTGTTTACCTGAGAGTCTATTTGAGAGCTAGGACCTCCACTATCAACAATGACACTTGGAGTAGTCTTATCCTTGGGTTTTAATAGATGCATTGAGATCACTAAGAGCCTCTCATATATGAATTCCTGAAATATTTGAAAATATTCAGGTTTAAGATTCACTTTTTCCCATTTGAATGCTTGTTTTAAGGATACAACTGACTGTACGAAATCCTCAAAATGATTGTCATCATGATTGTATGGCTTGAGCTTTACTCGAGTAGTGACATTATATGCCACTTTATTTGGATCAAATTGCCTCTTAGGAAATGTATGAAGCCTGAGGGCCTCCATATGTGTTGATTCCTTAGTGGCATGAACAAAATTGGCTAAAGCAAAAGAACCACATTTGACAGGGAAAATGGGCCATAATGAATTCTTGCCGTCTTTGAGAACCTTAGTCAGGTCCTTTCCCACAGTCTGGTAGGCAATCTCTCTTGCTAATAACTTATCAGAAACATATAAAGGAAGTACATGTGGATCAACTGTGCTACCAAAAATGCTAATATAGGTGAATCACTCTTCAATAAAATACTTGCCAACAGTAAGCATGTTTGCTGCAGCTTCTTGGGAAAACCTAGGGGCTTTCTTATTGAAAATAATTTGATGTAGGGGTAACACAACAAAATGGAATACCTTATAGAAGTGAGGTATGTAATGTGACTCCCATATTTGTTTATGACTGAGATGGATTGGGTAAGGATCTTGTAAGGTCCATTTCCAACCCATGGTTGGAAATGTTGTGCAAAAACAAATAGCATCCATAATGTAGGCACTAAAATAGAAGGGAGGGAGGTTATTTGAAAAGGAGGCTTTCTTCTGTCGATATTCCGTAATGGTGGTGGCTAGGTTGTCAGATAGGATGGAATACCAATTCATGATATGGGAATTAACACAAGCATCATTCATAGGAATCCATTCAATTGAAAACTTAGTATTATTGGGTAGCCCATACAATCTACATAAAATGGTTGTTGCATAGTTGTAGGGGTTTGCCAAAGAGGCTATAACATACATACCCGATTTGTCATACTTGAATTTGTTGTCCAACACCCTTCAACCCTGAATTAGCTTGAAGGGGTCTGGATTCTTCTTTGCGAGGTTAGCCCCAAATGTGCTGTCGTAGATATCCTGGGGATCAGGTATGTGGTACATCTTCTTCATATCCTTTGCTTTGTACGACCCTATGAGCTCCATATTTGAATTCTTGAACTGCCTATCTTCATTGATAAGGTTTTTAATCACCCACCTGATCATATCTATATAGGGAAGGATTTTAGCCCTTGCTCCTATCCTATGAAGGAATGAACAGGAAGCATCTCTACATTGAAGTTCTGAAGGCCTTTTTGAGTCAGCTGTTGCTCTCGTAACAATGATTTTAGGATGCTCATCCTCCAACCTATTGTAAATTACTTCCTAAGCTATTATGCCTTCGACAACACCACAAACTGTATAAAAAAAAATAGGAGCTATCTCTATAAACTCAGCTTCAACAATGGTTTGTTTTCTCTGTTTCTGCATCACTTTTCTTAGTGACATGTCTTTTGTCGCTTTCCTGAAATAGACAAGATATATCAACGTAGACGATATCTAGTAATTAAGATTGAAAGCTTCTGTGAAATGACTTTGGATCGTGAGAAAGGTTTTAATGAGATACTCGATTGTAACTACCCATAACCAGGAAAATGATTATCCTTCCTCGGGCTGCTAAATATTTAATATCCTGTCAACTTGTTTGTTTTGGAATTTAAAATGTAATTATTCCACACGTTTTACCGGACTTAATCGCGCATCGCGGTCTTAAAAGGGACACAATATTACTAGATGTATTAAACGAAATGCGATTGTGGGGATCACAATATTGCATTTCGCAAATCGTCTATGGTTGTTCTAATGGCATGGTCAAGTTTCTCGCAAATAATGCGAAGTGTGAAATGCAATTGCGAAATTACAAGATGATGTTATCGCAGTGGGATACCGAATCGCATATCGCAATTTTGTAAAGGTTTTTTAACATTGTCATGTGGAAAAGTGTGATTTGCGTTTTGCGATATGGATTTCATCCTTAGTTAGTTTTGCAAGGTTTTGCTAGGAATTTTCTTAGGGTTAGGGTTTTATTATCCTAAGCCTAAAAATTTAAAAGGCTCCCCATTTACAACTCTAAGCCTAGCTATTGTTTTTTATAAATGGGGGGGTTGTTTCGTAGTACAACACGCTGGTGGGCAACCGTTGAAGGATCCTGGTAGAGTTATACATCATCATATTCCTTTGTTTCTAGAGGGCCTCCTCGAGCTATATTTTGATAGGATCTCATACTCCCTTGTCTTTATTTTCTTCTCCCATGGGTGGTCGTCGGGGTTTGCGAGGCTGATATTGCAAAGGTTCAACCAGATCGAGCCCTAAATCCTTATACCCCGACTTCATTGGGGACATGCAAAGAAGGATCGAGAAAGAGAAGACCACTCTGATACCACTGATCCGAATTTAAATAGGAATGCAACAAATTAGAGATATAAACATAAACAAAGATATGCAGCATAAATAAAACTTCATTTCATTAATATCAAAGAACTAAAATATGCTTACAAACAAAATGGAAATAAACTAGCTCAGGCGATGGTAGCTTATCTCTGAGAAGAGATGTGGTGGATAAATGCCTTTGAACTATGTTAAAATGAGGCTTGAAGGTCTATTTATTATTTAGAAACAATGAAACACCGAAAACATCCAAAAAACTAACCCTAGGAGATGAAACGCCGAGTAAATTGGTATATCAACTTCTTGGGGTCGTAACATTGGCATACGATCTCTGTTTGACGCACATGAGACCTCGTTAGAAAGATCTATCCGAGGACTAAAACTGTTGACAACAAATATTGAGTTCAAAACTCATATTCACCATCGGTGATTTTCCCCAAAAAGGTCGTTTAAGGTCTCAAAACGGCTTTGGAAGTTTAGGACCCGAAAAATTGCCAAAAATAGTAAACTATGATATAATTAAGGAAACTGAAAGAAACAACGATGGGGGTCCAAGTGGAATAGGCGGGTGGCCACCAATATCCACCTAGATCAATATTATAGCTAAATACCAATCTATGTAAATTGCATATCAATGCTATTAAAAAAAACACATCAATTGTTGTGATATTAGAGGCATGATAACATTCAAGGAATATGATTCCATGAGAGAGAAATGTGAGAAGGGTTTAAGGGGGAGCAAAGGGGTTAAATATTAAATATAATATTTTAACATAATCTAAAGTTTATTTCCGTAAAATATGCTAAAGGACACATCAACTTGGGAATATGGGCCAAGGAGTTAGGGAGGGCTTCTTTGGGTGCCAACTGGAAAGTTTAGAATGTGCATGCTTTTTCCATAATTTTGGGAGTTGATCATCATTCTAGATGCTCATATTTTTTATTCTATTCACTCTCTTTCTATGTGCTAAGTTAACCATTATCTTGTACACATGAATTGAAAACAAAAGGAATAAGGGGAATTCCTTCTTAGTACTTAATTTTTTATACATGTGATAGAAGGTTGGGTATGCTTATTATGTAAATATAATACGAAATTTCTGTAAGACTCTATCCTAGGGTCTTCTAACAGATCTATTTCTCTAGAATTTAAATGCAATAAGAGACAATAATTTACTTTCTTACAGGACTTTTAAACAATGAAAATTTTACCATTTACATTCTAATCCCTATAACTTATAGTGAACATTTCATTTCAATAAATTTACATGAATAATATATAGAGGAATACCTATATCGGTGGCTGGTGGAGATGCCTTTGAGATGCTGCTCCTGTTGAATGCTCCTCTTGACTAACCCAACTGGATTTACCTCCCAGCCAAATAGGAAATAATTCCTAGTCTAGGAAACCTCCACAGGTTCCCTAGTCCTCCGAGCCCAAGTCCAACCTGATGTAGTGTGTGTCCAAGATGAATAATCCAGACCAAGATGAACAATATTTCCCTCCTCTCAGCAAACCCAAGAAACCTCCATAGGTTCCTTAGGTCTCCAAAATCATAGCAATCCTAAAATCATAGCCAACCCCCCCCCAAAAAATCCAAGCAAGACCCAACATCCCCCTTTTATGCCCTTTCTCTCTTCTCCACCTCAACCACCTCTCATTAATGTCATTAATTTCTCCTTCACCCTTACAGTTGACTTATCTTTTCCCAAGTAAATCTGAGAGTACATTTGGAAATGTGATATGAATATAAAATTGGGAAATTAATGGGAGAGGACCATGTCTTCTCCTAAGTAAATATGAGAGTACATTTGGGAATGTGAGATATATATATATATATATATATATTGGTAATTAAATGGAGAGGACCATGTCTTCTCCCAAGTAAATGTGAGAGTAAATTTGGGAATGTGAGATGAATATATATATTGATAATTAAATGGAGAGGACCATGTCTTCTCCCAAGTAAAAGTGAGAGTACATTTGGGAATGTGAGATATATAATATAATAATATAATAATATAGAATATAAATATATTATATATATATATATATTGATAATTAAATGGAGAGGACCATGTCTTCTCCCAAGTAAATGTGAGAGTACATTTAGGAATGTGAGGTGAATATATATATATAATTTGAAATAATGGAAGGAGACCATATCCTCCCTAAGATTCAACTTGAGATGACAAGTTGGGAATTTGAATAATAGCAACAATGAATTTTATATTAGTGAATAAATTTATAGTTTCCAAAATGAAGGTATTCACCAATATTTCTCAATATTTTTAGGTGATCTAAACATTAATAAAATTTGCATGATAAGATTTCAGTGGGGCATTACATACACCCCTCCAAAAAACTTCGTCCCAAAGTTAGAGTGAAAAGATATAAGGAGTTCGAAGGCATAACAAAATAGAGAGAGTTGTAGTAGTAAAATTGATAAGTCAGACAATGACATTACTTTCCCCAAGAGTCTCCAACCGATCTATATCTTCCTATCCATCATGACCTACTTCCGTTCCCACCCTATCCGTCCTCTGCTGCTTTATCAGTGGCAACGGCCATACTAACCATTGATAAAACCGACATGGTGGAAGCGTCGACTATATTGACCTAACTTCCCCAGTAGGCAACTGGCAATCATCATCACACGTCTAGGGGAGCGTGTCCACCACTACCCTCCCACGATTCCAGGTTTCAGAGGATACACGGTGGGAAATGCCTCCACCCCTCCTTCACAACTAGGGTCAACGCCTTAACACTGACCACACTACAGAGCTGGTTGGACTTGTCATTGAATAATCCAGTCAGGTAGTCTCGCCACCTATCATTTGTATCTTACTCATGTCGTATGAGTGCATATCAAGAAGATACCAAATGTAATAGAAAAATGTACATTATACCTGCCTCATGAGATGTCTCAAATTTCCCTCAATGGAAGAGTAGATTTCAGCTATCATATAGTTCTTTCCCCCTGCGGGTTAGCTCTCATTCATGCATTTATATAAAAACAAGATATATAATCCTCATGTTATTAAGCCTAGTATCTGCTTGTCAATGTTGCAGTTCATACTGGAAATAAATCCTAAATTCACTAAGTCATTCGTTTAAACCAATCATATCCACTTGAGCCATCTATGAAACAAAATAATTCTGATAAGTCATGCACTAGATAATTCACCACTAAGTGAGTCATACATTTAGGCCATACATCAACCATTTCCATAATCAATAATCTATCATTTGATTTATATAAGTAGTTCCACGTGTCCAACCAAATGCATCAATATTACATAATGTTCATAAATAATAACATTGGGCTGTAAAATAGAGTCTTAGCATGGGTAGCTATCTAAGTCAAAGTGGGCATCACAGATGCTCATGTGACAACCTTGTGAAACCCCTCGATAACAATTAGAGTTGAAACAGATTCAACTTTCCACCATGGAAAACAACATTGGAACCCGGATATGCTATAAGGTGGTACCAAAACCAAAATATTGGCAAGCAACTGATTAGTGCACTATCAATTCCACTAGAAGGTGCTAGTATAAGTTTCATGCATATAAATACCTTAGTGAATATAAAAGTTTCACTCTTCCAATTTGCTAGCTTTTCATCTTCCAAACCAATTAGTTAACTTGAAAATAAAAGACTCAAAACTTCAGAAACTGTTTCCCTAATGATTTTAATACTTTATTTTTTTGTAAATTGAGAGAAATGTCCTCTAAATGTCAAAGGTTTTTATATATTTAATCATTGTTTACTAGTACTAAAACAATTTCATGATATATATTGCAGCTCACAATATGATCAGACAAATGAGAAATGAATAAACGAATGGAATAATTGCCTTTGCCCTGCTACTATTAGTATTTCCTTTCTAAATGGCACCGCATTTCTAAAGATTCTTACTCCTTTCACAAGTGGCTAGTGACCACAAAAGTTGCGAAGAAAGTTGAGGACCCTTTTATCCAAAACTAGAGACACATTATTTTTCACGACATTTTTATTCAACGCTAGAATAAGCGTAAAAGCGTATTCTAATATTTTCACTGGTCTTTTATTGACTAAATAAGCTTCCATTCTAAAATCCCAAATTCTCTACGGATTGATCTTCTAATTTAATTTAAGATTATTAAAAACAATTATCACAGTAAGCCTTACACAAGTCCATGGTATTCAATCTATGTTTTCACTAGATATTTCCACTACTCATAGAATAATCATTAACGTGACATATAGGATATTACAACACATCCTAATCTGAATTCCCATGCTTCATAGTCGTTTACTTCTCAAACTCGAGATTTGTTATTATGATTTCCTCCATGAAGAATGACAAATATACTATCTGAAAGATAATCCTACTATCCGAATGGAAAATCTGTTGTATCTTAAATAAGAATAATGATAATCTGCTATCCATAGAATTAAAACCCACCCTCGTATGTAAGATATAACTAACTACCTTCTTTAGATTGGGACACATTTTGGGTATA
Source organism: Pinus taeda (assembly GCA_000404065.3). Lineage (NCBI taxonomy): Eukaryota > Viridiplantae > Streptophyta > Pinopsida > Pinales > Pinaceae > Pinus > Pinus taeda. Next base: position 81,251 of record APFE031662514.1, on the reverse strand, counting down.
ATTTATTGGCTCAAAACTAAAATTTTCAGTGAAAATATTGTTCACACCATCCATATATTTAATAGACACCGAGGTTGGCATCAAAACAAAGACCTCAGGTACAAATTAGTGGGAACAAAACTGCAATTTTCAATGTAAAATATAGTTCACCTCATTCTTCAATTAGAATTCTGAGACCATTACAGAGTTTGTTCAAAATGTTCAAGTGACACATCCTTCGGCCAATTTAACCATTGTGATGTGGCAGAATTAACTATACAATTAATGCACTTGTGTTGCATGTTGAAATATAATAGCTACATCTTCACAAACCAATCATCATAGCTTGACCATAGATCTCTGAATGTCGGGAAAGTGACCTTGCCCATAACTATCGATCTATCTGCAACTTGCTAACTTTCCTATCATTAATTCTTTGGTTCAGGGGCCAAAGTCATCCAATCATAATCATATAGTTTCCATGCATCTTCTCAGATAACAGAGATATAACGAATCATCAGAGTCATTGGATCAACATCCTTTGTCAATCTGCTCATTTTAAGATGAGACAATATCACGCTACAATTGTATCAACAAACTTCCAACCACCATATCCCAACAACACACATGCACGGGAACTCTCTCTCACATGCTCTTCCTGTTTAAAAACAACTTCTAAACAATAATATATTCAACTGACAAACATAAATAGCAGTATCATACCCACATCAATAGTACCTTTATATTACTGATATCTTAAGTACTTTTGACTATTTGAAGATACTAAGAGACTTGATCTAAATTTTGCTCTGTTATGCTCTGCTCTGCTCCTTTTGAATTGTTTGCTTCGAGTCTAGTTATGCTAAGGTGTCTTATGCAACACTGGTTCAAAGTCCTAGCCCTTATTAGCATTATTCATAACATTTTCTACCACACTCTAGATAGTCCAAAGAGAACCCAAGCAATAGATCAATTCAAGTTATGCCAAGTTACTCCTTAGCCACAAGTTTAAAATTTAGAACATGTTATCCTAGGCTAGGTCACTGGTTAAAAACACTGTTGGTGCTCTGTTTAAGTGTTGTGTGCATTTTACCTGCCTACCAACACCTCATTTTTGTTTGCTGGCTTAGTGTTTGCCATGTAAACTGCTACCCCTGAATGCACAACTGGCCAACCTACAACAATAATTATTCATTTATGGCTTTTCAAGTCCACTATATGGGTTTGAATGCAGTGCAATAGCATGGTACAGGCTACAACCATATATTCTCAAGCCAATGCATTTTGGCATACATTATAGCCACCACATGCTGATGTAAATATTTTATAACGGTCTTGCAATTGGGGAACATTGACTGCAAGGAAGGAAACTTCATACAACCATTTAAAATTCTGTTTATAAACGAATACAAGTTGTTCTTTTGTGCTTTGTTGATTAACTACAGCCTATGTACATTGATCAATTAACTACAACCCTCACTCTCCAAACACATGGAGACAATTAGTTAGCATGATAGATTTATAATTGACTAATTGCACCCTGATTACAGTGATATCAATGAGAAGCGGTATCAATGATTTTTATTTTGCTTGAAAATATGCATATATGTGTTTAATGAACAAAGAAACGGTTGAATGAAGTATTATGATTGCACATTCAAACACAAAGAGGGCATTGTTTATTTTTAACACAACAGAATTTGACTTATATCCTTGGTTGGGCATTTGCCTTGGCACCATAAGCAGGTAAAACAGGCAGTCAAGCCATTGAAATCAGATTTGTAGAAAGCCGTTCACCCCATGTCATGAATTCACAATGTAAAGTTTGATCTCAGATTGTGATTGTGATATGCAGAGACAATAAATTTTAATTCTGCAAAAGATTTGTGTTGGCAATATGGGCAGGCCATAGGCCTACGTTTTAGGGATCATTTTCACACAAAACTTGGGATGCACAACTGAAATAATGGTGTATGTGCATGAGACTTGTAAAATATAATAAAATCTCAGGGTGGTATTCTAAAATAGTCACCCAATTACAATGTAAAGAAACTAAAAGCAACCTTGACATAAATTTCTTGGCTGTTTATGATATGTTAATAATAGTGAGCGACATACAATACTCACAGAAGAAGCTTCCATGGTAGCTCCAACAATCCCTGGAGGAAGATAGAGTCAGTAAATGGAAACAATAATCCAACTGCTATGGGGATACCCATTATTACATTATAATCCATAGCCTAAGAACGGTTAAGTCTGATTTGTGTGAATGTGCTCTTTGAAAGGTCAACGACAGTAATGACATCTTCCAAACTGCTTTTCATAAGTACTATGCCAGCAGCTGCATGGATATATTTGTACCAACAAGAATTACAAGCACATCAGCAGCCACTAGTGCTGGAGAATCATTGATACCATAGCCCAGCATTGCAGTTCAACATCGACCTCTTGCATGAAAATATTTCCAGCCAAAACAGTTTCAGGATTACTTGGGGCTGCCCCCAAAAGCGACAACATAAATTCAAAACTTTATAAACTAAATACTTTAACCATAGTGTTAATTGTAATATGATTACCCTTGTCTATGCATGATTAGTGAAATTTACACTATATTTCTAAATTTCAAGTAAACCCAAGAGTTAATCGAGAATTGGGACCATCTCTGCCCCCAACTACATCAAAGAACATATATAAAATAATTCAAATACAAAGTCAAAGAATGAAAAACTTCGATTAATAAATATATATAATGGTATTGGAATAATTGAAAACTTATTTAATTTTCTGCAAGCCTTAAAATATCGGTTTAAGAGATATCACAAAGATCATTGTTGGCCACAATCATGCAGGTATCAATATAACCTTCAAATATATTTAAGTTGCTTGTTATTGGTCCCAAGGAAGAACCAAAACAATGAGAACAAAATGTTCTCTTATTAGAATAAAAGTTCTATAATATTTGTTGTTCCTTACTCACTGAGAATCTCCCTCCAATTTATGGGTAGTGGGCACCTATGCCTACGCCTATGCCAACTACCAGTTCCCACATTTTCCCATCACCAATACATTGGCAACCTTTATGTGGACACATTGACCAAGAAAGCAAGACTTTGGCTCGGCATACTTTCACCAATTCCAACTCGTATGGTAGTCTATCATATCAATTGTACGAAATTAACTGCTCCATTGACCTTTAGTATCAACAATCTCCATGCTTCTCCCTTACCTATCACATCCACACATTCTGACTCTCAGAGGTGAATTTGAGAATCAGATATTGGGAGACTGACACTGAATCTTATTGGTGTTAAGAATTTATCTATACATTGTGTTTTGCAAGTGGGCATATATTAGGTATGAGGTGATGTTATTCAGTAATCATATCGTATATTCAGTGGCATGGTATTCGGATATTGTATTTTAGTATAGTAGAGTGGTTGGATCAGTGGAAGTAGAAAAACATCGGCGCATAAATGGCCTTTTATCTCGGGAAATATTAAATCTCAGCTTAAACTGCATATTTGATACTCTCAGTGTGTGCTATGCATCCACATCCACCAGCGTAATGGCAGCAACAAATTGCTCTTGGGACTGGGGTACTATGATATTCTAATTCTTAACACAAATTTCTCTTTGGCAATATCTCGATCGCTCTGCGATGAATGGACACATGGCAATGTTTATAATATGCTTGCATCGATTCCTTCGCCTCAAATATTTCAGCAACCCCAACTGTCAATCTTGTCCCTTTGATAATGAAGGTGAAGCCAGTCAGATAGTTGCTTCTTATTTTTGCCAAATTCAAGACTTTTCTTAAGATAATAATCCCCGTTGTAAAAGAAGACCAATCCTTATATTTCTTGGAGATGAGGCTTTTGGTTAATCATGTATGGCATGCGATGATCCCTTCCACCAGCATGGATCCATAAGGAACAATTTTAGTTATGACAACTTCAGAAGTGCATGTGAGAGCATGCAGTTCCCTGAATCAAGTTCAAGTTCTCTGAGGTTATCTGGTAATGATGACTTTCTTGGCTCCAAAAACGTATGCATGGAACAATGCCCTGAGAAATGGATGGCAAAATATATTATGGAGCAGCTTCTTCAGGAGTCAAGTACGGATGCTCTTTGCAGTCTTCTCCTGCTGTAGCATCTCATCTTCTTGTAGATTCTCCATTTATTAAGGCTACGTGGACAACTCAATGCCCTCTTCTTTTGTTTGGACACACGCATGCTTTATGGTAGTCTATCACTTGGCTGCGAGGAACATTTGAATCCTGTAGGCACAGGCTCATTTTACAATGAAGGGGAAGCAAATATTGTCGTTCAGCATGTGATATCTCTTATTTTTGCTGGAGTGATGCCAATGGACATTGCCATGCAGTCCCCTTATATAGCTCCAGTACAGCTCTTGCGTGAACAACTTGATCAAATACCAGAAGCTGCAGGCATCCAGGTTGCAAGCGTAGCAGAGGTGAACATTTCCGAGGGAAATGAAACCTTTGGTGCACCCATGCAGATTGTCGTGGAGAAGCAGGAGGAGATCAGTGATTTAAAAATTTTATCGGGCTTGAAGTTCCCTGTTGATTTTTGTGTTGCGGTCAAGATGCTAGATGAAAACAGAAAACAGGCAGCCGATGAATTTCAGAGTGAAGTTGAACTAATGATTAAAATCAGGGTTCAAACATGAGGGCTTTGCCAATTATCCCAACTGAAGATGAAATATCTTCCCATGGCCCAGAATAATTGCCTGTCAACAGAATATGCCAGACTTATAATAGTGTTGACGAATACTTGTCCACATGCTTTCATTTGGTCTATGGGGACTGCTTCGCCTCTCTGAGGCCTGCTATTCAAGACTTCTACAAGAATCTTATCCTAGATAATATTAAGAGAGACAAGGAAGTGAAATTAATGTGGATCCAATGCGGGGATCAAGGTCTGGAGCACTGCATCCGTTTCGGAGCAACAAAAGAGAATCCAATTGATTGGAGCTTGTCAAAACAAATTATGCTAGGTGCACTGCTGTGCATTTCCTCCGATGGATTTTGGAACTATGCATGGGGAATTGTCAAGGAGTGAGACATCAAAAGCCTTGAGAAGGGAATTTTTGTTTTGTAGCTGATTGAAGAAATGAAAGAGCTTCCTTTCTTGGAGAAATTTTGTCATTACAACCCCAAGTTATGGAGCTGGGTTATTTGAAAAAGAGGCAATTCAAGGATGGATATGATTTCGGATGTGTATTTCCTGATCAAAATTTGTTTGGGTAGGACCACAATCGATATCTTGCAAAAATGGCCCCAGTGGAATTCTTCCTTGGATGAAAGTCAGATGGAAGCGGTGAAGCATGGCCTGACAAAAAGGCTGGTGATTATTCAGGGCCCTCCAGGAACTGGAAAAACTTACGTCGGCTTAACCATTGCTGGGATTCTCCCTTCTAATATCTAGTGCAGTCCTATTTTGGTCATCTATTATACTAACCATGCACTGGATCAGTTCCTGGAACCCTTTTACTCAGTTGAAACTAACATTGTTAGACTGGGTGGTAGATATACTAATGAAACTTTGTTGAAGTGAAGCTTGAAGGAGCTCAAACGTGGTGCTAGGTCCAGGGTAATAGGGTTCCTCTATTTTCGACCTTGAAATTTGAAATTCAATGACTTTCAAGATCCCCCTAAACCTTGTTTCAAATTTCAATTCACCAAATTTGATGAGACCAAATCAAATTGGATGCATAATGGTTTTAAGGAAACAGAGAATTCAAGTTATCAAGTTTCTTTAAAAGAATTTGATCCTAGATCGGTATCCTGTTTCCAGTTGAAGTTCACAGTTGAGTTTTATACAAGTGACAGAGTTATCTCAAAGCATTATGAAGCCCGTTTTCATTGAATCCATTCGACACCGTCAAGAAAATTAGCTTAAGGAGAAATCTATTTTGAGAAGTGCACATACATAGGGTGAAACCCTGGTAGGTTTCAATTGCGATAAGAGGTGCCCACAAAATCAATGGGGATGATTTAATCTTTGAAACCCCCCCAGGCCTTTCGACATTTAATTGGGAGGGGACCTCAGCAATTAACAGTTTTGAAAATCCATGTTTCATACGTGGAATCTTGTGAGCAAATGCGGGGGCTCCCTCCTAAAAATTGCTTACTACCTAGACTCCCTCCACATTCTGCCAGTGTGTAGATAGGTTGGTTTTCGGTGTATTACCATGGAATTTGAATGCCAGAAGGTAATGGAAGGTATCCCCTGGCTTTAGATAATGATGGTAGTTCCTTTGCAGTAAGGTTACTAACATTAATACAGAATCTCAAAACCATTAATGAATTTTTAGAAATTGCAGAGGTAATCAAGAAAATTATAGAGCGAATGGATAATTCAAAGAGAACTCAAGCTACAAGGAGGAGGTACATGTGAAAGCTATTGGAACCATCTTAAGATAGAGAAGTTGATTGCAAAATGGAAACAAGTTTTCTACACATGAAATTGACTTTCAATTTGCTCAAAGAATCACCTTCAAACTTCACTTATGAAAATAATATTGCCAAAAGGTTTAACACCAAATGGTCTTCTACACAATTTCATTTGCCTGAGAACAATTTTTTTTTCTTGTTGCTACAGAAACTAAAATGTTATTTTAGCTTAGATGGAAGCTTCTACAAGATTGCACGGAAAATTTTAAAGTACAATTTACAGGTTAGTAATGTCTTGGTCTTCAAAGATTCAACTAGATTTGAAAAATCTCTAGTAGGTAGGCTTCAGGGTCCAGATTTTGAACCAAAGCTCTGATACCATGTGTAAGACCATATCCTAGGGTCTTCTAACTGATCTATTTCTCTGGAATTTGAATGCAATAACAAGCAATAATTTACTTTCTTACACGATTTTTAAACAATGAAAATTTTACCATTTACATTCTAATCCCCATAACTTATAGTGAACATTTCATTTCAATAAATCTACATGAGTAATCTATAGAGGAATACATGTACCGGTGGCTGGTAGAGATGCCTTTGAGCTGCTGCTCCTGCTGAAAGCTCCTCTTGACTAACCCAATTGGATTTACCTCCTAGCCAACTAGGAAATAATTCCTAGTCTAGGAAACCTCCATAGGTTCCCTAGCCCTCCGAGCCCAAGTCCAACCAGATGTAGTGTGTGTCCAAGATGAATAATCCAGACCAAGATGAACAATATTTCTCTCCTTTCAACAAACCCAAGAAACCTCCACAAGTTCCTTAGGTATCCAAAATCATAGCAATCCTAAAATCACAGCAAACCCCCCACCAAAATCCAAGCAAGACCCAACATCCCACTTTTATGCCCTTCCTCTCTTCTCCACCTCAGCCACCTTTCATTAATGTCATTAATTTCTCCTTCATCCTTACAATTGACTTCTCTTCTTCCAAGTAAATCGGAGAGTACATTTGGAAATGTGATATGCATATAAAATTGGGAAATTAATGGGAGATGACCATGTCTTCTCCCAAGCAAATCTGAGAGTACATTTGGGAATGTGAGATATATAT